>CM077098.1:22559634-22822835 GCA_039513925.1 Platanthera zijinensis
GAAGAAGGAGAGAGGTTTCATTGCTGAAACCTGGAGTGATTCTGATGAAGAATCTTCCTCCTCTAGCTCCAGTAAGGATGAGGAAGAGAAGAAGGCAAAGGAGGTTTGCCATATGGCAATAGATGCCTGCAGCAATCACTCAGCTGCAGAGAGTTCAGATTCAGAAGAAGAAATGCCAATAGAAGATGAGGTACTATCTTCTTATGACTTCACTTCTGAAGAATTTAAATTAGATTTTAAATCCTTATGCTTAGACTTAATTAGTTCAGAAAAGGAGATTAAAGAACTTAGAAATAAGTTAGCTGACTCAGAATTAATTGCTACAGAAAATATTAAGCTAAAGGAAGATCTCACTACTTGTAGTGAAGAAATTAAATTTCTTAAAATGGAGTTAGCTAAGTCTAAGAGGTTAGAGGAATCTCTAAATGGTAGAAGCCTTAAGCTATTAGAGATAACCAGCATGACTAACACTAGGTTAGGCAATAACAAACTAGGCTTAAGAGCTTCTCCCAGTGAACCCCCAGTTCTTCTTAAAAATAATCTTTCAACTCCAGTGAACTTCATTTCAGCTAGTGGAATGAAGAACACTGAGCAAGTAAACCAAGTTAATAAAACTTTAAATAAAGCTAAGAGAGAAAAGAGGAAGAAATTTTTTAAAGAAATGCAAAGAGCGTCGAACGTCGCTCGACGATCGGAAGCTCAATGGTCGAACGAAGCTCGACGATCTGAGCACCCATCGTCGAACGTCGATCGACGTTTTCAATATGATTTTCAAAATCATAATCAAACCCGTAGAAACCTAAATGAAAATAGAAACCCTAGGTTTGTTGACCCATCATCTGCATGGAGAATCCCACCTAGGAGATCTCACCCATTAGGTTATCACCCTCAGCCTGTATTTTCATTTATTTCTAGCTTTTCTTATGTGAAAAACAAGGGACCCAAGGTTACCTGGGTCCACACTATCTAAATAAATGTCTTGCAGGTGAAGGCCTATCCAATCACTCAAAATAAGTGGTATTTGGATAGTGGATGCTCCAAGCATATGACAGGAAATAAAAATCATCTGTCAAAATTCAAAGCTAAGCTCGGCCCAAAGGTTATCTTTGGAGATTCCAGTTGTGGTCAGACAGAAGGCTATGGCAGGATTACAATTGGAGATGTTACTTTCAAGAGAGTTGCATATGTGACAAGACTGAAGCACAATTTGATTTCAGTCAGCCAGCTATGTGATGCCGGCTACTAGGTTTCATTTTCTAACTCTTCTTGTAATATTACTTTAAATAATAATGTTGTTTTAGTAGGCATTAGAATAGGTAATATTTATTTAGTAGATTTCAATTCATCTCACTCTGAAATCTGTTTATTTAATGAAGTAACAATTAATAATAATTCTTTGTGGCATAAGAGGCTTAGTCATGTTAACCTTAAAAATATATCTAGGTTATCTAAACACAACCTTGTTAGAGGTTTACCTTCTTGCTCCTACAAGAAGGAGAGCCTATGTAAGGCTTGTCAGCTAGGCAAGCAAACCAAGAATTCTTTTAAATCTGTAAATAAAAGTGATTCTCCTAGAATCCTGTATCTATTACATTTGGACCTTTTTGGCCCAATAAATGTACAGAGTTTATGAGGGAAGTATTACACCTTAGTAATTGTAGATGACTTCTCTAGGTTCAGTTGGGTTTTCTTTTTGAGAACTAAGGCTGATAACTTCAAAGCCCTTACAGACTTTCTATTATGTGTGCAGACTGAGTACTCTACTCATGTGGCCTTGATCAGAAGTGATCATGGTACTGAGTTTGACTCTCTTCTCATGCAAGAATTCTGTGAGAGAGAAGGTATCAAACATAGCTTCTCAGCTCCTAGAACTCCCCAACAAAATGGGGTAGTTGAAAGGAAGAACAGAACACTCATTGAAGCTGCTAGTACATTGTTGGCAGATGCTAACATGCCTCTCTCCTATTGGGCAGAAGCCGTTAGTACAGCCAATTATGTCTTGAATAGAAGTTTGATACACATGCTTAAGTGTAAAACTCCTTATGAGTTGCTTAAAGGAAAGAAACCTAAAATTAATTATTTTAGAGTATTTGGTTGTGTAGTGTATATTCATAATAACAATAAAGAATACCTTAGAAAGTTTGAAGCAAAAGCTTCAATGGGAATCATGCTTGGATATTCCCAAGTAAGCAAAGCTTATAGTGTTTATAACAAATCAACCTGTAAAATTGAAGAATCTGTGCATGTATCTTTTGATGAGTCTCAGATGTTTTACAAGGAGAAGGAAAATTCTCCTTTCTCTAGTTCATTGCAGGTACCTGATGCTACTCAAGAGATTCTTCAACTATCAACTCTTCAGATCACTGAATCAGACAGTGATGAAGACATTGTAGAAGCTGTTGTTGTACCACCAACAGTAGATCAAATTCCTCCTGAGGAATTAATCCCAACTGTTGCTGAAGATCACATCCCACCTGCTGATATTGTCACACTTAGAGATCACCCCATATCTCAAGTGATTGGAGACATATCAGCTGGTGTGCAAACAAGACACCAATTAAGACAGGATGTGATACACGCTTGTTTCCTCTCACAGGTTGAGCCCCTCACCTTTAAAGATGCTGAGCTAGATCCCCACTGGATCATTGCTATGCAAGAGGAACTCAATCAGTTTGAGAGATGTAAAGTTTGGACTTTGGTTCCAAGACCTAAAGGCCAACTGATCATAGGCACCAAGTGGGTGTATAGAAACAAGTTGGATGCAAATGGAATTATTGTAAGGAATAAAGCTAGGCTTGTAGCTCAGGGCTACAGACAGGAGGAAGGTATAGATTATGACCAAACCTTTGCTCCTGTTGCAAGGCTAGAAGCAATAAGGATCTTCTTGGCCTATGCAGCCTACATGAAGTTTAAGGTGTTCCAGATGGATGTCAAAAGTGCATTCCTAAATGGTGAGCTTAAGGAAGAGGTGTTTGTTGAACAACCACCAGGGTTTGTTTCTTCAACTCAGCCCTCACATGTGTTTAAGTTGCATAAAGCTCTTTATGGACTAAAGCAAGCTCCCAGAGCCTGGTATGAGACTCTAGCTAGTTTCCTTTTAGAGCACAACTTTACTAGGGGAGTAGTTGATAGAACCCTTTTCGTCAAGTATCACAAGGACACAATCCTGTTAGTTCAGGTGTATGTAGATGATATTATATTTAGCTTCACTGATCCCAAACTTTGCAAAAGGTTCTCTGACCTGATGCACTCTAAGTTTGAGATGAGTAGTATGGGTGTGCTATCTTACTTTCTTGGTCTCCAAGTTAAGCAAGATGCTGATGGTATCTTCATCTCCCAATCCAAATATGCCAAGGAATTGGTAAAGAAATTTGGGATGGCTGATGCTTCAGCAATGCCTACACTTATGGCTACTAATGTAGTTATTGATTCTGATGATCACGGCAAGCCAGTTGATCAAAAGAATTATAGGGCCATTGTTGGTTCCCTATTATATCTAACTGCAAGTAGGCCTGATATAATGTTTGCTACATGCCTTTGTGCTAGATTCCAGGTCAACCCCAAGGAATCTCATCTGATTCTTCTAAAGAGAATCCTGAGATACCTGAAGGGATGTCCAAATCTAGGACTTTGGTACCCAGTTGAGTCAGAATTTGAATTAATTGGATATTCTGATTCTGATTATGCTGGTTGCAGAGTTGACAGGAAGAGCACCTCAGGAACTTGTCAGTTCCTGGGAGAGAGTTTGGTCTCTTGGTTCTGTAAGAAGCAGGCTTCTGTCTCAACTTCAACTACAGAGGCTGAATATATAGCAGCTGCCAGTTGTTGTTCACAGATCCTGTGGATTCAAAACCAGCTTGTGGATTATGGTTACTCACACAAGAACACCAAAATCATGTGTGACAGTACCAGTGCTATCTCAATTGCACAAAATCCAGTGCACCACTCTAGAACGAAGCACATTGAGATTCGGCACCATTTCCTGAGAGATTGTGTGGAAAAGAACAAGATTTGTCTTGAGTTCATATCCACTGAGTTTTAGAGAGGTGATATATTCACCAAGCCCTTAGATGAACAGAAGCATCTGTTCTTTTTAGTTCAACTAGGCATGATCAATGGACGAGACTAAGTGTGACTATATCTGCCAATGTTGAAACCTGCTTGAAGATCATCGAATGATGATCGAAGATCGTCGAACGGATCAAGCCTATCGTCGACCTCTGGTTAATGATAGCTTATCTGTTTGAAGATCATCGACCGGCGTTCGAAGATCGTCGAACAGGTCGAGCTTATCGTCGATCTCTGGATGACGACAGCTTGTTGTTTGAGAAGCCAGAAATAGTCGAACGATTGATCGACTACTCTGCTTCTGAACCGATCGTCGAACGGCCGTTCGACCATCGGGTCTAGTATCTTTTAAATAGATCGACTATCTCCGGTCTAATATAAAGCCGATAGTCGACCTAGGTTAAAAGATCTTTTGTTTTATCGTCGACGGAGCGTGACTTTTCGCATTCTGTCTTCCCGCTTGCGATTTTCTGCCGCTTCGTCTCCTTCGTCTTCTCCGTCTTTCTCGCGCTCTCTCCAGCACTTCAATGGCGATTTCTCCAGCAGTGCTAGCTGTTGTAAAGTTCGATGCAGGTTTCAGCGTCGATTTTGACGCATTCAGTTGCTGTGAAGCAGGGATTGTGGAAATTCTTCAGTTATGCCGAGATCAAGGTCTAGAAAGGTTAATGTCTACAAGGATAAAGTTAAATGTTCCCGAGATTAAGGAATGGGCATTCACTTCGTCCTCCTCTGACGATTCGATGACTGGCTCTATTGGCGGAGAAGAGGTTATTTTGACTCCCACCGCTCTGTCTGATGTATTTGGCTTGATAAATGGTGAAGAAGAATATGAGCAAGATGCTCAAGAGTTTGGAAGAATGCTGACTGAGCTGGGACATGCCGAAGGCATTCCCTCCAAGCTGCTCAAGGTCAATTTCCCATTTAAGATTAAATTTCTTGCTGAGATAGTTGGAAAAGTGCTCCTTGGGAAGCACTCTGCTCATGATAACATTACAAGGCAACAATTTGCACTGATGTGTGCAATTGTTAATCAGAAAAGGATTGATTGGGCAGGAGTAATGTTCGATCTGATAAGGAAAAAGAACAGTAAGAAAGAGGTTACCCTAGGCAGGGTTATTGGAATTTTTCTGAAGGAAAAGTATCCTCAGCTGCTGGTCTCCGTTGCAACAACCATTAATGCGAGTAAGAAGATGGATCCGAATTTGTTCTCTAAGTGGAAGAGGACGTTTGTGAAGCCCGCTCTCACAGGGGTTGCTCCAGCGACATCAGAGAGCACTAGGACTGATTCAGTCGCTCCTCACCCGCTAGAAGCTGGCTCAGCTCATCTTTCCCTTCCATCATCTTCTTCTGCATTACCATCAACTTCTACTGAAGTAGTTCCATCCTCTTCAGTTCCGTCTACCTCAGTTGAAGTTTCATCAACTTCAGCTGAAGTACGACTTTCTCCTTCTCCTATTCAAGATACAACCACGGTTGTTCTTCCCTCTCCTCCTGCATCTCCTATTCCTTCTCATCTGGCTAGGATATCTGCTCCTAGTTTTGATTTGATAGGATCTGAGAGGACTCCAACACCTCATCAGTCCCCTATTCTTTCTCCACATCATTCTCCATCTCCTGTTCATTCTCCAGTTCAACAGGAATGCATTCCTCCTGTTGATCTTCCATCATCTGCAGTTCCTCCACATTCTTTTGAAGTCACCCCAGCATTCATATCCAGCATTTTGGAGTTGATTACCCCTTCAATCAAAATAATGATTGAAGAGGCAATTGCTCCACTTGCCTCCTCCATTGCTACTTTAACTACTACCATCCAATCCCTTTCTAAATCTGCTGAGCCCTCTTCTTCCAGGGGCCTGGTTTCAGTCTCCACTGAAATCAGGCAGGGGGAGATGTTCTATGAAGATGTCTCAGAGCTTCCAGCCTCAGAGCTTCCAGCCTCAGAGCTTCCAACAGATCTTCCAGCAGTGACAGATTTAGTGATGACAGTTCAAGAAGAGACTGCTCCAGCTCAAGATGAATCAGTTTCAGTGTTATCTGACAAAGAAATATCTGATGCAGTTATGTTATCTGAATTTGCTGTAAAAGTTTGTTTAGAAGATCTCACCACTCCCTTGGTTGCCCGTTTCCTAGAAGGCATTATTACATCCTATCTAGATGAATCCTGGGAGTTGGTAAAGTATGAAGGTAATTCACTCATCCGTTTTATTGACGAGTCAATTGATTTGCTAGCTTGTGAATACCTAGAAGGAATGCTTTTAGCTTATTTAGCAGATTTGTGTTCATGAATCTACAGATTATATTAAAGAAGATATAGCTGCTCAGGTTATAGTAGTTGTTTCAGAAGCTGCTCCAGATGTTCCTGATGTTCAAGTAGATCTAGAACTGGATTCCTTTTTAGATGATATAGAAGATGTGTCTGAAAATCAAGAAGAGAAAGCAAGAGATGCTTGGAATCAAAGAGTACAATCTTTGTTAGAAGAAAAAGAAAAGGATTTACAAGTTGAAAAATCAACTGTTTGGGATGATTCCCCAGGACTTGATTTGGATTCCCTTCTGGCTCAGGATGCCATAGAAGAGGAAAAAGAGAAAGCTGATCTGAAATTAAAGGAAAAGGCTGTTTCTGAAGCCTATGACCCATATGACAATCCTCCATCATCTCATTCTGAGGATGAAGAGGATTCAGATTTATCTGAGAATTCAAAGAAAAAGAAAGCTGCACAGAAGAAAAGAAAAGCTGTTGCTCCTCCTCCTCTCAATCGTGTTAATAACACTCCATATTATATTCTGAAAGGAATTGACCCCAAGTCAAAAGAGTTTCAACATTGGATGTGGTTCTCCAAGAACCAGCAAAAAGAGAGAAAGAGATCTAAGAAATATGATAGTCCTACCCCCATATGGAATCCCAGAGGTCCTCCACCTCCCGGTGCAGGAGCCTCTGGCAACCTTTCTGCTAATCCTTCTGCTCCGTCAGCAAAATCTGCTCCTTCTCAGTCTTCTTCAAGGAAAAGCTCTCAAGGTTTTCAAGGTAAATCATATTCTGGCTATCAAAGAACTGATACAGTGAGAGAACAAGTGAAGGAGGTTGTGTATCAAAGACCAAATTTTTCCCCTCCTCCTTCTCCCAAGAAAAGGGTTTCATCACCAATGCCAGTGCATTCTAAAAAAGTTGTTTCAAAAGGTAAGTAGTTTATTTTGTTAAAAAATTCTAGCAAGAACTTTGCTAAGTCTGCTCCCCTGTCTTATCTAGTTAATCAAGATAAAGAACCAGATGATACTCCTTCTGAGACTGTTTATGAAAGTCCTGAGCTTGTCCTAACTTTAGGATGGCTCGTTTTCTCGAATTGGTTGGAGCAGCTCAAATCAGGAAAGCAAAAGCTGAAGGAAAGGACACTACTGGATTAACCACAATGTCTACATTCAGAAAGAAGGAGTTCGAAAAGTTCCAGGTTAGTCCTGAAGTTTTTGATCCTTCTAAATATATGGAAAAGCACCCAGAAGCAGTTGTTCCAAGGGCTGCAGAATTAAAGATTATTGGCATGCAAGACTTGAAGATGTCTAATAAAGAGGCCATTGATCCTTTGCGGAAAGTTTCCTTTGTTCCTAGCTCTTCTAACCCTAAGCCAGACTCTGTAGATCCTTAGTTTTGTTTGACTGTTGTTATTTATCTGATTGACTGTTAATTGTTTATCTATTTCCTGTATTAATTTTATTGCTCTATAGCTAGTTCTATGTTTTAGTTTTTGAGAGACTTAACTCAAATAGGGGGAGATTGTTGGTACCCTAGTTTGATTTGAGTTTAGTCTTCTCCTTTTGTCCCTTGACCCAAGAAATATCTATGGTCAATGGTTAGTGGTCTAGCTGTGGAGTCCCCGCTTTTCCAGATAAAGAATTTGGTTAAGTAGTTTTTCGTTCGACTATAGTCGAACGCCGCTCGACTATCGTCAACTAACTGTTCGACGATCGTCTATTAGTTGTTCGACTTTCAGTCTGCGAGGATAGTTCGACTATCGGTTGATAGTTCGACTATCTGTGTGCTGAGATAGTTCGACTATCTGTTGATAGGTCGACTATCTGCGTTGTTTGATAGTTCGACTATCTGCTTGGATAGTTCAACTATCTGATAGCTCGACTATCTGTTGATAGTTCGACTATCTGTTCTGCGTTGATAGTTCGACTATCTGTTGATAGGTCGACTATCTGTTCTGCGTTGATAGTTCGACTATCTGTTGATAGGTCGACTATCTGTTCTGCGTTGATAGTTCAACTATCTGTTGATAGGTCGACTATCGGTTTCGTTTTGATAGTTCGACTATCTGTTGGTAGGTCGACTATCTGATAGCTCGACTATCTTCTGATAGTTCGACTATCTGTTGTGATAGTTCGACTATCTCCTTTGATAGCTCGACTATCTGGATCGTTCGACTATCTGCCCGATAGGTCGACGATCTCCGTGCGTCGGTCGACGATCTCCGAAGGTCGTTCGACGTTTTCTGTCTGCCTTTTTATTTTGTATTTATTTATTATATTTAATTAATTAATACATTATCTGGCATGTTTTATTTCAGTTGTTTTGTGATAATATTTCCAGGCAATATCTGCTCCATCCCTTTTGCCTGAGTCAAATCTTTTCAGATAAAGTTGTTTGTCTTATTAGCTGACATTATATTTTACTTTATCTGCTGTCAGTCCTTTATAGCCGTTAGACTGAAAAGTCTTTCTTCTGCTATAAAGAGTTTGTTTCTGATGTGACTTTATTTAGTACTTTATTATCAGATTGCTTCCTGCAGCTTCTTCGAAAGAGGTTTATTCCTTTTATAGAATGTTCTTACTGCAGAGATTGTTTGTCTTTTTGATATTTGCAGCCCAGGTCTCAAGTTTCAGAAGAAGACAAACAATTCAAATTGAAGAGAGCCCTTGCTTGTTGCTGCTATAAAAGGAATCCTTTGGAGAAGGATTTCAGCTAGCTAACCAGTTATTCATTTAAGCATTCAAGCCTTCATCAAGACCAAGTTTTCTGCTCTAAGCAATTTCCATTCATCTGAGAAGTGTTAAGCCTTTCTGCTCTTCTTCAACCTGAGTTCTCCTATTCCAAGAAGTTTTGACTCAGAGTTCTTTTGAAGAAGAAGAAGAAGACAGTTGCTTGAAGATTTCTAATTTTATTACTTATTTATCTTCTTGTAGTTTTTCCTTCAGTTCTTACTGAAGAGTTTTCTGCACTGAAGCAAGACTTCACCTAGACATTTTTGAGCCAGGGGGAGCCTTGATTCTTTAGAGCTTTCTAGCTCAGTGCAAGTCTTTGTGCTTCTCTAATCTATTGTAAAATAGAGAAGACATCTTAACCTTCTTTCCCCCCTCCTGTACAGGGTTATTACTCCCTTCAAAAGTATCCCTTGGTGGCAGGGCACCTGATCAAAAACCTGTGTTCGGTTTTTTAGACACCTGATCAAAAGTCTAAAGGGTTTCTGGATCTACCTGAAGCAGATCCTGTTGGTGGCAGGGCACCTGATCAAAAACCTTAGTGGATTCCTACCTTATTGGTAGAAGAGTGGACGTACCCAAGTTATTTGGGGAACCACTATAAATTCCTTGTGTCGTCTGGATTGCCTTGTTTAATTCCTGCATTGTGGCTGTGAATAGATATAACTAGGTTTGCTAGTTGCTGATTAGGTTTTCCAAGCCTTAACTGTAATTACAGTTAGCTTGAGTTTGTGCACAACACTTGTGTTAGGCTATAAGGTTAATTCTATATCTATAATCTTTTCATTCCGCATTTCACTCTAAGGGAGTTGGGTAGACCATTAAGTTTTGTCTAGTGCAAAATTTGATAACTCTATTCACCCCCCCTCTAGAGTAGTATCTATCCCTTCACTTTCAAATTCGCTGGTATGTGAGGAGCGAGCGGGATGTTGATGTCTGCCCTCCAAGTCGTCAACGTTGTTCGGAAGGGCGCAGAGTTATTCTTCATGCTTATTCAGGCTTTTGAGCCAATGTCCAGTGTGAGTGATGTTCCGATTGTATCGGAGTTTGCGGATGTGTTTCCCAAAGATCTTCCTTGGTTACCGCCTCAGTAGGAGATAGACTTTGCTATTGAGTTGGTGCTGGGTGCAAAACCTGTGGCCCGCTCTCCATATCGTGTAGCGCCAAAGGAAATTGCGGAACTTAAAGTTCAACTACAAGAGTTGTTGGAACAGGGATACATACGCCCAAGTATGTCACCTTTGAGCGCACCTATTCTCTTTGTGAAAAAGAAGGACGGTAGTCTACGATGTTGTATCGACTATCGTGAATTGAATAAGCTGACAAAGAAAAACAAGTATCTGATTCCATGGATAGATGACTTGTTTGATCAGCTAGTGGGATCAACCGTCTATTCTAAACTAGACTAGAAATCTGGTTATTACCATTTGAGGATTCGGGAAGGTGACATTCCCAAGACAGCGTTTGGAACACGCTACGGTCATTAAGAGTTCACTGTAATGTCGTTTGGGCTATGTAACGCGTCATCGGTGTTCATAGACTTAATGCACCTCACTTTTATAGAGTACCTGGATTTATTTGTGATCGTCTTCATTGATGATATCTTAGTGTACTCTCAGTCTGAAGCAGACAATGTAAACCATTTACGGATGATATTGTATACCCTGAGGAAAAATAAGCTCTACGCCAAGTTCTCAAAGTGTGAGTTTTGGCTATCTTCAGTGGATTTTCTTGGATATGTGCTGAGTGGAGAGGGCCTTTCACTGGATCCGTCAAAGATAAGAGCCATACGGGAGTGGTCGGTGTCTTTTGTGGCCGAAATCAGGAGCTTCCTTCTATTGGCAGGCTACTACAGACGTTTCGTAGAAAACTTCTCACGGATCACTTTGCCTCTTACCATATTAACGAGGAAGGATCAAAAGTTCGTTTGGATGCCGGAGTGCGTGCGAGCTTTTGAAGAGTTGAAGAGTCGTTTGACCACGATGCCTGTTTTGGCGTCGCCATGTGGTACAGATGGCTATGAGATTTATAGTGATGCATTAGGGAGCGGCTTAGGCTGCGTTCTTCTTCAATTTGGAAAAGTGATAGCGTATGGTTCGAGACAGTTGAAAGTGCATGAGCGAAACTATCTCGTCCATGACTTGGAGTTGGCGGCGGTGATTTTTGCACTTAAATTGTGGCGTCACTATCCATATGCCGTGAAAGTGGATATATTCACGGACCATAAGAGTCTAAAGTACTTATTGGATCAGAAGGATCTCAATATGCGACAACGAAGGTGGATGGAGTTCCTCGGGGGCTATACCTTTGATATTCATTATACTCCCGGGAAGGAAAATGTTGTCGCAGATGCCTTGAGCCGTCGGACTCCGACAAGGGCAAATTGGTTACAGATGCATGATGAGCGTCTGATCCAGGAGTTGGAAGCTTTAGAGATTTCTTGTGTTGACAAGAATTCCACAGCAAATGCGTGCATGAATTGGACAGAGGTACAATACAACTTTGCAGACAGAGTTCGACGAGCAATGAAACTTGATGCAAGTTTGCAACGCTATGCAGTGGATGGGTCAAATGACGAATTCTCCTGGGATGATGACTTTTTGCAAAAGGATGGTTGTTTGTGCGTCCCGAATATGGGTTAGCTAAGAGATGAATTGATGTATGAAGCACACTTCACGAAATATTCAATTCACTCATGGAGCACAAAAATGTACAAAGGCATGAAAAAGCTATTCTAGTGGCCGGGTTTAAAGAAAGATATCACACACTATGTGGCTAAATGTCAGACATATGCCTTAGTGAAAGTGGAATGCCAGAAGCCTGGAGGTTTCCTGAAGTCACTACCGATTCTGGAATGGAAGTTTGATGATATTTCAATGGATTTCGTGCACGGTTTGCCAAGGTCTCAATGCGGTAACAATTCGATTTGGGTGATCGTAGACCGGTTGACTAAAGTGGCTCACTTCATTCCGAACAAGAGGGACGATTTAGTGGAAGTCTTGGCTAAGCTTTATGTTAAGCAGATCGTACAATTGCACGGTGTTCCCCGTAGCATCGTAAGTGATCGAGACAGGCACTTCACTTTGAATTATTGGAGGCTAATCCATCAATTGTTGGGGATAAAGTTAACCTTCAGTATGGTCTTTCATCCACAAACAGATGGCCAGACTGAGAGAACCAACAGAACGATGGAGGACATGCTCCGAATGTGCGCCTTGGATTTCGGGAAGAGATGGGATGATCATCTCTATATAGTAGAGTTTGCCTATAATAATAGCTATCAGGCTAGTATAAATATTGCACTGTTTGAAGCTTTGTTTGGTTGGAAATGTTGTACACCATTAGCTTGGGCGGAAATAGGCGAGTCAAAATTATATAAGCGTAAAGAAGTCGAAGAAGCTAATTCGATGATACAATCTATCCAAGAGAGACTACTAATAACCCAGGATAGGCAAGCCAAATACTACAACGCCAAGCACCGAAATGTGGAATTTACGGTTGGTGATTGGGTATATTTGAAAATTAAACCCTTCAAGGGCGTGTCCAGGATTCGGCACTTGAAAACGTTAAGCCCGAGGTATCCTGGTCCGTTTGAAGTGGTGGAGTGAGTTGTAGAAGCTGTCTATCAGCTATCTCTTTCGACAAAATTGTGTGGATTGCATGATGTGTTCCAGAAATCCATGCTTCGAAAAGCCGTGAAAGATCCAGCTCAGGTAATTGCAAATGATCGCGTACCGGTCGAATATAGGCTAACGACGAAGGTTAGGCCCATCTGGATTGAGTATACGACAGTTAAGCAACTGTGGAACAAGACAATTGTAATGGTCAAGGTCCGGTGGGACAATTATGGTCGTGAGGAGCTAATATGGGAGCGGGAGCAGACCATGCGTGCTGAATTTCCCGAATTGTTTGTCTAAACTGGTATAACAGTTTTTGTTTTATTTTGTACATAAAATAAATTGTTATAGCAATTTTTTGTTGAAAAAATGTTATGTTATAACATGTTGGTTACTGTGTTCTGGTGCTGCATGCAAATTTCGCGATGAAATTTTTGTAAAGGGGTGGAGGTTTGTAACACCCCAACAAGGAAGAATGCTAGACGAAATTTCTGTATGAAAATTGTCGAGCTCAGTCGAGCGGAGCTCGATGAAACGTCGATCAGATCTTGATGAAAAGCGTATTGTCTGTTATGGTGGCCAACTCGACAAAAATCGTCGAGGGCAGCTCGACGCTTTTGTCCTGTGGTTCCGTTCGACGAAATGTCGAAATTAGCTATCGCCTCGTGTTAGGTGGCTGGTGCACTACCATTGAGTGGTGGTTGACTTTTCAGCTTCAATCCGAGCCGTTACTTGGTTTTGATTATTTTGTTGTGTGGCTGGGATGTAACCCGAGGCCTTATCTATAGCGGAATGGAAAGAGGAAATAATTATTTCCTTTTCTCTCTCTCTCTTCCTTTCTTCCCGAGTTTTAGAGCAGAAACCCTTCGGCTGGTGCTAGGGTTACTTGCTGGAGAAGATCTTGAGGCTAGAATCAAGGGCTGAAGCAAGATTCACGAAGGAGAAAGTGAGGCGCTCATTTCCATCCGCGTAGAAATGCTTTTCCATGGTTCTAAAGAGAACGTCAAGGGAAACGATCTTTCTTCTTAGATATGTGAAGTCCTTATTTTGGCATGTGCATGGATTTCCCCTGCCAAAAGGTGGAATGATGAGGGATTTTCGTTGGGTTGATTCTTGAAATCCCCAAGAAGTCTTACATATAGATCTGGAAATGTGTAGTACGGAATAGGCATGTTGTGTGAAGCCCATCTGGACAGGTTGGTCTGGATTGATGATTATTTATTCTGTGCTCCGGAGAAGACTCCGCATATAAATAAGTATTTTGTGGGGTCGGTAGGTAGTGCCTGTAAAGCGGAGTAACAGGAGGTACTAGAGTGGAATTCCAGGAAAATACCCTCGAAATTTATGACTTGTATGGCATGTAAGTTCAGTGTTTCTGGCACTGCAAGTGGATGCAGGGATTTCTGGACAGTTTGTCCAGTTATGGTTAGGGCTGGGTACAGAAAGAGAGTTCTATCGCTAACGCCAGGCAATAGTGGTTGTCGCTGGCGATAGCCCCTAGATAACCTATGATTGTGAATCCAGTCCTTCAGGGACAGTGTGGCTATTATGAGCTACGAGCTCTTAAAAGGCTTCGTGTCGATCGGATAAGGGGAAGTCGACCCGCATCAGTTGTGGCGATTTGAGCAACGGGTAACGGCTAACCTATCTTCGCATTATGGTTGTTTGACATGAGTGCCTTGGATATTGGCGTTCGTTAGGTTCACATAATGAGAGTCTTGGGTTGTACGACATCAAGACTAAAGTCTCCGGTTGTAGGCCGTGGTGTGCAATGCTCAAAGTTTACTGTTGGGTTTCAGACCTTTGAACGGTGGTGGGACCCTGGTTTTTCGGTACACCAATAATGTGCCCTGAGTGCACGGAGCCTCGAACTGTGTGGTTTACGTTTTTGATATATGGACAGTGCGTGAGTGCACATCTTGTGGTATATCTACTTGTGAAATGCCATGCCTGCAAGGAAAGAATATCACTACCCCGAAAAAGGGGTAGGGTCATTATAAATTGGTCAGCTTAATATTGACCGTTGCCTTGTTTGCCACCATTGCGGTGGGCTGTCTATATGCAGGTGCTTGAGAGCTGAGCGGGAAATAGCGGGCTGAAGCCCTTACTGCTGCTGCTGGCCCTCGAAGGCTGAGTGAAGAACTTTGCTGTTTTCATGTGTGACCGGCCTGCGTGCCGATGTTTGTTATCCACACCTATGAAGCTTAACTGTAAGGCCTTAAGGCCAAACAGTTTGTGTATTTTATATACATTCCTTTGAGATATATAAATGTGTTGGTTTATACATATATAGTGGACATTCATGGTTGATGAGTTCATACTTAACACCTAATTCTTCCGCTATAATGCTCTGAGTTAGGATACGTGTATTAGTTTTTGATATTAACCTGTAACCACGCCGCCTGTTTGTTGTATATAGTATGGGGTCCCGGCCGGACCTTTTATTATATGTCATGTAACGGGTAGAAACGTTACACACCGTCTCTCTGGGACCACATCCATATGACCTCCCGCTGCCAAAGATCGAAGGTCTACCCTTCTCTCCGTATAGTAGTAGGTCGTGGCATCACCAGGGCCTGCCCCCTTGCACTCTCTAGTGGTTTGAAGGTCTCCCTTCACTATCTCTCCCGGACCACATCCTTGTGGCCTCCTACTGCCTACAATCAAAGGTCTGTCCTTCTCTCTGTAGTTGGTCATGACACCACCAAGGCCTTCTACCCTCGCAGTCGACTAGGTTCGAAGGTCCACCCTTCACCAACACACACTCAAAAACATCCCCCAGACTGGTAAACCCGGCCTCGCACTACCCCGCTAGAAGCGCTCGCCCTTCGCCTGAGTAGTAGTTTGCAGAACCATATCGGTCTCGTCCTTCTACCGCCAACCATTCAACGACATCCCCTAGGTAAGCCTGACCTCGCACTACCCAGTTATAAGCTTTCGCCCTTCACCATGGTAATATGTTGTGGAACCATTTGGGTCTTGTCCTTCAACAGTCAAGAGGAGTACCTCAAATTGCCTACACAAGGACGGAGCTGATATTAAAAATCTCTCAAGAAAAGTGCAAAACAATAAAATTATAAGCCCCAACTCTAAACTCCGAAGGAATGTGTCGGAGAATCACAGAAGACAAAGCAATAAACAAATGCATAAAGCTAACAACGAACTGTAAAGAGAAGCAGAAGCTCACAAGCTAACACACTACAAAAGTACAAGAACGTCACCATGACAACAAGTATACAAGACAATACTAGATACAATGAACTAAGTAGCCTGCTCCTCCTCACCAACGTTAAGTTTGGCGCACTCATCCTCTGAAAGATCATCAAAGCCAAGATAAGCGACCACACACTCATGCTCGAAGAATACCATGTGCCCTCGAACTTATGACATCTAAGAAGAAAAAAAGGCACGCTTACACAGAATGATGGTTCTAACACCGCTAAAGCTCGATCATTGCCACGAGCAGGTTCACAAAGCTAGAATAGTGAACCAACAATCAAGCAATGCTTAAAGAGCTACCAAAGCTCCGCAAACTAATTACAGTTCCACTATCTAAGGCTGAAAGGAACAATAAAGGCTGAACTACATCTCATCTGCACCAACGTCGGAGCCCTCTCTCCCATCAGAGATCTCCAGTACTAAATTCGGCTACACCGCAACCACGCCTTTACACCATCACGTGGATCTTTGACTCCAGCCTTGTAGGAACCTTATACTGTCCCAACCCACTCCATGATTTGGCAAGGAGCGCCATTGCATCAATCTCCCATGTGAGTAGTATCTCATTACCTGGATGGCCAGAGAGTCGCCCGAGTCTCCACAAGCATAAAGCAATGAATGCACACAACATCCTATATATAGCGTCATGCACATGACTAAGGGAAAAGTCCCCACCCTTCATTTGCTTTGACTCTGAGTTTCGAGGACTTTGGGGCAAATGATGAGGTATCCTTAGAAGCGCTAGTCGCACCCTATGCATGGGGTGCAGTTATCCAAAGAGCCCCCCACTAATAACGTAACTACCTAAGGTGCAACCGCCGCCAACGCCGCGACAACCGCCGCCATTGCTGCAGCAATTGTAGCCCTCATCGTGCCAACCGCCATCGTTGCCTCAGCCACACACACGATCCTGACCGCCGCGACAATCGCTGTCATCACCGCCATCACCGTCGGAATCGCCGCACTCACCGATTCATCATGACCGCTGAAACCCGCAAGAATACTAGGAAACGAAGAGTTTCCACGATTCTGGATGGAAAACTATGGCATCATTTGGTTCAACGTTTAGGCACGTTCCATTTCCTAAAAACGCACTGCGCACTCAATTTTACATTTGTTTTTCTGCCACCGGATCGGCACGTTGGCGTTTGGGTCCTTCAGAAATTCAGGCCTTAGTAACCGGCTTCCCCTACCTCCAGTCAGCCGTGTTTCAGGTTTTTTTTGGAATCCCGTTGCTACACCATCGATCGCTCTCCCGTGCCCCGCCAAGCTCCAACTCCTCCACCAAGCTCAAGCTCCAACCTCCGCCTACTCCTCCATGAGCTTTGTCTCCTCCCTACTCCTCCATGAGCTCCGCCTGCTCCAGCTCCAACCTCCATGAGCTCCGCCGCTTATTTAGGGTTATCGCCGGCGGTGGCCTGGCCAGAGCCCAATGTCCGGCTCGCCGGTCCCTGACGAACCCGCAGAGGGTATCCTAGAGGCGCTCTGGCACGCCAACGGCGGTGGAGTCATGCGGAAGCATGGAAGAGAGAGGGCGACGGAATGATGGCGCTGGATGGAGGAGGGAATTTTTTTACAAAAACAATTTAAAAATTACAAAAAAAGCATTATATATATATATATATGTGAAAAATAGAATATATATATATAATTTAAAAATTATATAATTGAAAACAGAGTTATAAATATTAAAATTAATTAATAAAAATATATAAATATTATTTTCAATAATTTATTTTAAAAATTGCGTAAACGTCATAGCTGTTTTGCCAAACAGTTCTTGTTCTGAACAGTTCTGTAAACACTGACTACCCAAGCAAATATTCATTTTCAGCATCCAGTTGCCAACAGCTCCCTTTACAAAACTACTTTTATAATAACTCTTTTTTACAACCGCTACCGCTCTACCAAATAAAGTCTATATTTGCGAGAGCAAGCAGACAATCTTCTTCTTCTTTTATTAAAAACACAAAAGAATGGCATAGAAGAAGGCAATCCTTGCCGCTAGGCTTGGGCTTTGTCATGGAATTGGAGATGCAGAAATCCTCTGCGAATCCAAATAACAACGAGCCTCAATTAGAGTTGTTCTCAACCACGTTGATGCACATCAGATCACATTTCCTGATTTCCCTTATCTCAGGGCAAACAAGATAATTATATCCAGTAGAAAAACGAGATGAGAAGGAAGGGTGTGCGCCGAAAAGTTCGACCAGGACGCTCGTTTTCTCCACCTTCCAGCCTTGCCGTCCTCGTCGCCTACTCTGTGCAGTCGTAGTAGTCCGAACCGTCCCTCCGCCGGATGGCCCTCGCCGGCCCGACCTTAATCCCTCCCTTCCACCGACGCCCGACCAAGGCCTCCCTCCTTGGCCGCCCGACCTCATCCGGGGGCCGTCTCCCCGGCCGCCGGCCTCGCAGGCCGCCCTTCCCCTCGCCAGAGGGGCAGTTAATTTTTCGGAGAAATCAAAACCGTCCGGGGGCGTTCTCGTCATTTTTCGTAAAATCGGCGATCTGCGAGCTCTAAACGGAGCAATTTTATTCGTCCAGTCGGTTGTTACGGGGGGAAATTAACGGCTTGCGCCTCTTAAAATCTGTAAATAGAGTTCATTGCTCTTAATTTTCATCTTTTTCCCGGCCCGAAAAATCCTCGTACGGATTTTCTCTCTACTTTCTCACATCCAACAGGATCTCTACAAAAGACCGCTCGTGTAACACCCCAAAAATCTCAAAAAATGGATTTGAGGTGCAGGTTGTTTTACACGGCCTGGGACACGGGCGTGTCCCAGGGCGTGTCGGGGGTACACGGCCTGGGACACGGGCGTGTCCCAGAGCGTGTCACTCAAATAATAGGCGATTTGAGTCAGAAGATTACACGGCCCAGAACCAAGCCTTGAACACGGCCGTGTCAGATTTGACACGGGCGTGTCCGATGCCGTGTGCCTACCCGTGTACTGCTTGCAGCTCGATGAGGCAGGGGTGACACGGGCGTGTCTCATGATTGACACAGGCGTGTCAGGTTCGACACGGGCGTGTCGATGCCCGTGTTCAGGTAAATATCAGTCGGTACGAATACCGCGTGTGCCGCTTAAGGGTACACGGCCTGTAACACGGGCGTGTCACAGGCCGTGTCAGCCAAAAAAGTGGGTTTTTGGGAAAATCGTGGCCGTTCATTTTCTCTCTTTGGATCCAAGGGCTCAGGTGATTCCTGGCTGGATTAAAACAGCAGAGGCTGATGAAGAAAGTCATTCTTCATTTGGTTAAGGAAGAGAGAAAGAGAGAGGAGGAAGAAGAAGGAGGAGGAGATCAAGCCACCGGCGGAGCTCCCGTGGTCCGATTCGTGATCCGAGGCCAGCGTTGTGAAGGCAAAGCTGCTGCGGTTCTTTCTCACCGGCTAGTTTTCGATGGCTCCCAAGAGATCGACAAGGGTAACGATCTCCCTTCTTGGACATGTGAAGTCCTTCTTTTCTGCATTGCATAGGGAAAACCCTTTCCCGCGAGTGTGCGGTGGGTTGTGGTGTCCCTTGGGGTAGATATGTGAAGTCCCCCTTGTTAGAGTCTGGAATTGGAGTACGGATCTAGGCATGCTGTGTGAAGCCCATCTGGACATACTAGTATGGATTGGTGATGCTTGTTTGCATATCGGAGAAGGCTCCGTGATTATGGCTTGTGTTGCCTTGTGCCTACCTGTTGCTTGGTGCAGCAGGAAGTACTGGATGAAGTCCAGGAAATGAAGAGGGTTGGATGCAACTCTTGTGGCAGTGCGTTGCCACTTTGTGTGCGGTTGAGCCGTTGGGCTGCAACTCGATGAAAAGGCAGATTGCCGAACAGGAAAGGTGAAACCGACCCGCGCCTATAAATTGCCATGGATACTTCCGTATTCGAGGTGGCACGGCGACTTGAGCAACGGGGGGTGGCTGATCCGTACCTGCGTTAGGTCCGTCCGACTTGGAAGCCTGGTTATGGGTTTTGTTGGAGCGCCTAATGAGAGTCTTAGGCCCGCGCGCCGAAAAGACTAGAATGCTCAAATACCGTGTAGACGGTGGTGTTGACCCTGGTATTCCGGTACACCAAGAATGTGCCCTGAGTGCATGGACTGTCGGGCCGTATGGCCGACGGTTGTGATGGCTTGAATGTGCCTGCGCGCACATAGTTGCTATTGTTGATACCATGCTGTGCAGGGAAAGATTGCGACTGCCGCGAGAAAGGGGTAGGATTGTTATAATTGGGTCAGCTGAATGCTGACCGTTGCCTTGTTTGCCACTGTTTGGGTGGTTTGTCCCTATGCAGGTGCTGGAGAGTCAAGTGGTAAGTGAAGGGCTGAAGCCCTTGCTGCTGTTGTTGCTGCTGCGGCGGCTAGCCCTTGAAGGCTGAGCAAATGATTTTGTTTGTTTTGTTTTTCCTCATGTATGGCCGGTCTGCGCGCCGAGGTTTGTAATCCATGTTGATGGAAAGAGGAACTGTAAGGCCTTAAGGCCAAACCTTTGTTATACATTCCGTGGTTGTATATATAACTGTGGTTTATATATATTGGACATTCCTGGTTAGAGTTCAATTTACACCTTAAAGCTTCCGCTAGAATGATCTGAGTTAGGATTCGTGTATGGTTTGGTATTATCCTGTGACCTCACCGTCTGTTTGTGGCATATAGTGTGGGGCCTCGGCCGGACCTTCTACTATACGTCATGTAACGGATGGGGTCGTTACATTTTGGTATCAGCTTCATTCGGTCTTCCTCTCTCGAATTCGTGGTCGAATTCTTTTATGGGGTGGCGAGCATGTGTTTATGCGCCCTGCTGTAACGCTAATGAACTCTGGAATGTCCACTAAGGAATGTACAAAATCTTGTTTGAGGAATCTGCGCGTTCCTTTTTGTGTTGTTTGGCTTGCATACGATCGCTAATGTGTGTCTTGTCCACCTATAGGTGACGCGTAGTGGTGCTGGGCAGTCTGAGCCCCAGCGCTCTGATGAGAGTGCGGCGCCAGCTGAGGTGCCAACACCTCCTCCATCTGCGGAAACTGTTCGTTTAGTTGCTGAGGCTCTATTTGCCATGATTCAGCCGACCGGGCAAGCGCAGCCGGCAGTAGTGCCAGTTCGTGTTGATGTAAGACCCGAGCCGGTTGAGGCTGTAGATCCACGAGCAGCTGACCGACAGTTGAAGCAATTCATGAGCTTCAGTCCGCCTACGTTTACGGGACTGGGATCCCCAACGCAGGCAGAGGATTGGTTGTCGCGTGTCAAGCGGATAATGACAGCGATCAGGGCGGAGGAAACTCTAAAGGTCACCTTGGCCACCTTCATGCTTGAAGGAGAGGCGCGGTTGTGGTGGGACGAGGTTGAGGTACACCATTTGGCGGGTAGGCAATTAACGCAAGTATCGATTGAGGAGTTCTCTCGAATATTTCTGGCGAAGTATGTCCCAGCGGCGCAATGCATTGCCATGGAAAATGAGTTCCAACGGTTAAAGCAAGGAGAAGATAGCGTGGAAATCTACTTGCATGAGTTTACCAGGTTGGGACGGTATGCGGGAACAATCTTCGCGGATGACCAAAGGAAAATGAATAGGTTCTATGAAGGATTGCGGGATGAGTTGAGATTCCTACTTTTGAGTTCAGTGAACCAAGGGTTTCAGGCGTTGGTTGATACTGCATGTGCGTTGGAGAAGGACATGCGGCGGGTGCAAGGAGCAAATCGTTCTACTAGAAGAAAGGGGGCAAGAGGTCCAAGCCGTCTGGGCAAGTGACTACGACCGTTGTGTCGGGGGCGACATCAAGGCCGGATTCTCGTACATGCTATAACTGTGGCTGGGTGGGGCATATAGCCCGTGACTGTCGGGTTGTTCAGCCCAAAAGGGAAAAGAAGACGGGTGCGTCTTATGCTGAGAAGGGCAAAGCGGTGGTTGATTCCTCTGCGTCCCAGGCACAGCCCCGAATCTATCAGCTTGGCCAGCAGGAGGCGATTAAGCAAAGTGACGTCGTCACAGGTACGAGTTGATATAGCTTAATTGTTTAAGTGCTATTGCTTTTGGTTATGTATAGCCTATGCATGATGTGTGTGCTGCAGGCTTTGTCCTGATTCGGAATAATCTGGCGAGAGCCCTGTTTGATACGGGTGCTTCGCATTCTTTTCTGTCTGAGGATTTTGTATCTCGAATTGGGGTGCCGAGTCATGTGACGGTTGATAGTACAAGGGTGCTATTGCCGAATGCCTGTGTGATGCTTGCGGATAGGGCTTGCGATGTGGATGTTCAAATAGGAAGTCAGGATTTCGGTTTGAGTGCAGCTGTGCTACAGTTATCGGAGTTTGATGTGATCTTTGGTATGGACTGGCTCTCGGAGCAGCGTGCCTTTATTGATTGCAACTCGAAGGAGATTACACTGGGCCAGAATACCGGACTTATGACAAAGTTCGCTGGTATGCGAGGAGTTGGCGTGACTCTGTTGTCTGCACTCCAAGTCGTCAATACTGTTCGGAAGGGCGCGGAGTTATACTTCACGCTAATTCAGGCTGTTGAGCCAAAGGCCAGTGTCGGTGAAGTTCTGGTTGTGTCAGAGTTTGCCGATGTGTTTCCTAAAGATCTTCCTGGGTTACCACCCCAGCGGGAGATTGACTTCTCTATTGAGTTGGTGCCAGGTGCGAAACCTGTGACCCGCTCACCATATCGCGTCGCGCCAAAAGAGATGGCTGAGTTGAAAGTCCAATTGCAAGAGTTATTGGAGCATGGATACATACGCCCAAGTATGTCACCTTGGAGCGCGCCTGTTCTATTTGTGAAAAAAAAAGACGGTAGTTTGCGGTTATGTATTGACTACCGCGAATTGAATTAGCTGACGGAGAAAAACAAATATCCGATCCCATGGATTGATGACCTATTTGATCAGCTGGCAGGATCAACGGTCTATTCCAAGTTGGATTTGAAATCGGGATATTATCAGTTGAGAATTCGGGAAGGTGACATTCCCAAGACGGCGTTTGGAACACGCTACGGTCATTATGAGTTCACGGTAATGCCGTTTGGCCTATGTAATGCGCCTTCGGTATTTATGGACCTAATGCATCGAACGTTCCGAGAGTACTTGGATTTGTTCGTGATTGTGTTTATCGATGACATCTTAGTATACTCTCAGTCGGAAGAGGATCATGCAAACCATTTGCGGTTGGTCTTGCATACCCTGCGGAGGAATAAGCTTTATGCCAAGTTCTCAAAGTGTGAGTTCTAGCTCTCTTCAGTAGCCTTTTTAGGCCATGTGGTAAGTGGAGAAGGTATCGCGGTGGATCCGTTGAAGATAAGTGCCATTCGAGATTGGCTAGTGATGTCTTCAGTGGCCGAGGTCAGGAGCTTCCTTGGGCTTGCGAGCTACTATAGACGGTTTGTGGAAAACTTCTCACGGATTGCTTTACCTCTGACCACGCTGACGAGAAAAGATCAAAAGTTCATTTGGATGCCGGAGTGCGCGCGAGCTTTTGATGATTTGAAGAGTCGTTTGACCACGGCGCCTGTGTTGACATCGCCATGTGGTACAGATGGGTATGAGATCTATAGTGATGCTTCCGGGAGTGGCTTAGGCTGCATTCTTCTGCAGTTTGGTAAAGTGATTGCTTATGGCTCGCGCCAGTTGAAAGTGCATGAGCGGAATTACCCCGTCCATGATTTGGAGTTGGCGGCGGTAATCTTTGCGCTCAAGTTGTGGCGGCACTACCTTTATGGCGTTAAAGTGGACATCTATACAGATCACAAAAGCCTAAAGTATTTGTTGGATCAGAAGGATCTGAATATGCGACAACGAAGATGGATGGAGTTCCTTGGGGACTACACCTTCGAGATTCACTATACTCCCGGGAAGAGAAATGTGGTCGCTGATGCTTTGAGTCGGAAGACTCCGGTACGGGCAAGCTGGTTGCAGAGGCATGATCAGCGTTTGATCCAAGAATTGGAAGCAATGGAGATATCTTGTGTTGACAAGGGTTCGTCGACCGATGCATGCTTGAACTGGACGGAGGTTCAATATGACCTTACGGATAGAATTCGGCGAGCAACGGAGCTTGATGAAAGTCTCCAGCGCTATGCTAAAGATGGGCCGGATGACCAATTCTCTTGGGATAACGGTTTGTTACGAAGAAATGGTCGAGTGTGCGTCCCGAGTGTGGGTAAATTGAGGGAAGAGTTGATGTACGAAGCTCATTTTGCAAAGTACTCAGTTCACCCAGGGAGCACAAAGATGTACAAAGATCTGAAGAAGCTGTTCTGGTGGCCCGGACTAAAGAAAGATGTAGCACGTTATGTGGCGGAATGCCATACTTGTGCATTGGTGAAAGCGGAATGCCAGAAGCCTGGCGGTTTCCTGAAGTCGTTACCTATTCCGGAGTGGAAGTTCGATGACATTTCGATGGATTTCGTGCACGGGTTGCCGAGATCTCAACGCGGTCATGATTCAATCTGGGTGATTGTGGACCGGTTGACAAAAGTGGCGCACTTCCTTCCAAACAGAAGAGACGATTCAGTGGAAACCTTGGCCAAGCTTTATGTGGAGCAGGTTGTTCGACTGCACGGTGTTCCTCGGAGCATCGTCAGTGACCGTGATGGGCGGTTCACATCGAATGATTGGCGGCTCGTTCATCAAATGTTGGGTACAAAGTTAGCGTTTAGTACGGCCTTTCATCCCCAAACGGATGGCCAGACTGAACGAACCAATAGGACGATGGAGGACATGCTCCGCATGTGCGCCCTTGACTTTGGTAATAGATGGGAAGATTATATATTTCTTGTCGAATTTGCCTATAATAATAGCTACCAAGCGAGCATCGGTATGGCACCATTTGAGACATTATATGGTCGTAAATGCCGGACACCGTTAGCTTGGGCAGAAGCAGGCGAATCTAAGCTGAGTGGGAAAAAGGAAGTCGAAGAAGCGACCTCGCTTATACGCTCTATTCGGGAGAGGCTATTGATAGCCCAAGATCGTCAAGCAAAGTACTACAATGCCAAACACCGGAACGTGGAGTTCGCGGTGGGTGATTGGGTATATTTGAAGATCAAACCCTTCAAAGGCGTGTCTAGGATTCGGCGTTTGAAAAAGCTAAGTCCGAGATATCTTGGTCAATTTGAGATGGTGGAGCGAGTTGGGGAAGCTGCTTATCGACTAGCACTTTCAGCAGACTTGGGTGGATTACATGATGTATTACACATCTCAGTACTTCGTAAGGCTGTTAAGGATCCAGCTCAAGTAGTGGAGAATGATCGGGTACCGGTCGAGTATGGGCTAACGACGAGGGTTCGACCCATTCGGATCGAGGATCGAGCCGAGAAACAGTTGCGGAACAAAGTGATCGGGATGGTCAAAGTCCGATGGGACAATTGTGGCCGTGAAGAGCTAACATGGGAGCGAGAGCAGACCATGCGAGCTGAATTTCCCGAGCTGTTTGTATAAACTGTATACCGTGTACCTTTTGTTATAACAGAGTTATCAAGTTATAGCATTGTTTTTCCTTCTTTCCTTACCGTACAAATTTCGGGACGAAATTTTGTTAAGGGCGGGAGGATCGTAACACCCCAAAAATCTCAAAAAATGGATTTGAGGTGCAGGTTGTTTTACACGGCCTGGGACACGGGCGTGTCCCAGGGCGTGTCCCAGGGCGTGTCGGGGGTACACGGCCTGGGACACGGGCGTGTCCCAGGGCGTGTCACTCAAATAATAGGCGATTTGAGTCAGAAGATTACACGGCCCGGAACCAAGCCTTGAACACGGCCGTGTCAGATTTGACACGGGCGTGTCCGATGCCGTGTGCCTACCCGTGTACTGCTTGCAGCTCGATGAGGCAGGGGTGACACGGGCGTGTCTCATGATTGACACGGGCGTGTCAGGTTCGACACGGGCGTTTTGATGCCCGTGTTCTGGTAAATATCAGTCGGTACGAATACCGCGTGTGCCGCTTAAGGGTACACGGCCTGTGACACGGGCGTGTCACAGGCCGTGTCAGCCAAAAAAATGGGTTTTTGGGAAAATCGTGGCCGTTCATTTTCTCTCTTTGGATCCAAGGGCTCAGGTGATTCCTGGCTGGATTAAAACAGCAGAGGCTGATGAAGAAAGTCATTCTTCATTTGGTTAAGGAAGAGAGAAAGAGAGAGGAGGAAGAAGAAGGAGGAGGGGATCAAGCCACCGGCGGAGCTCCCGTGGTCCGATTCGTGATCCGAGGCCAGCGTTGTGAAGGCAAAGCTGCTGCGGTTCTTTCTCACCGGCTAGTTTTCGATGGCTCCCAAGAGATCGACAAGGGTAACGATCTCCCTTCTTGGACATGTGAAGTCCTTCTTTTCTGCATTGCATAGGGAAAACCCTTCCCCGCGAGTGTGCGGTGGGTTGTGGTGTCCCTTGGGGTAGATATGTGAAGTCCCCCTTGTTAGAGTCCGGAATTGGAGTACGGATCTAGGCATGCTGTGTGAAGCCCATCTGGACATACTAGTCTGGATTGGTGATGCTTGTTTGCATATCGGAGAAGGCTCCGTGATTATGGCTTGTGTTGCCTTGTGCCTACCTGTTGCTTGGTGCAGCAGGAAGTACTGGATGAAGTCCAGGAAATGAAGAGGGTTGGATGCAACTCTTGTGGCAGTGCGTTGCCACTTTGTGTGCGGTTGAGCCGTTGGGCTGCAACTCGATGAAAAGGCAGATTGCCGAACAGGAAAGGTGAAACCGACCCGCGCCTATAAATTGCCATGGATACTTCTGTATTCGAGGTGGCACGGCGACTTGAGCAACGGGGGGTGGCTGATCCGTACCTGCGTTAGGTCCGTCCGACTTGGAAGCCTGGTTATGGGTTTTGTTGGAGCGCCTAATGAGAGTCTTAGGCCCGCGCGCCGAAAAGACTAGAATGCTCAAATACCGTGTAGACGGTGGTGTTGACCCTGGTATTCCGGTACACCAAGAATGTGCCCTGAGTGCACGGACTATCGGGCCGTGTGGCCGACGGTTGTGATGGCGTGAATGTGCCTGCGCGCACATAGTTGCTATTGTTGATACCATGTTGTGCAGGGAAAGATTGCGATTGCTCCGAGAAAGGGGTAGGATTGTTATAATTGGGTCAGCTGAATGTTGACCGTTGCTTTGTTTGCCACTATTTGGGTGGTTTGTCCCTATCCAGGTGCTGGAGAGCCAAGTGGTAAGTGAAGGGCTGAAGCCCTTGCTGCTGTTGTTGCTGCTGCGGCTAGCCCTTGAAGGCTGAGCAAATGATTTTGTTTGTTTTGTTTTTCCTCATGTATGGCCGGCCTGCACGCCGAGGTTTGTAATCCATGTTGATGGAAAGAGGAACTGTAAGGCCTTAAGGCCAAACCTTTGTTGTACATTCCGTGGTTGTATATATAACTGTGGTTTATATATATTGGACATTCCTGGTTAGAGTTCAATTTACACCTTAAAGCTTCCGCTAGAATGCTCTGAGTTAGGATTCGTGTATGGTTTGGTATTATCCTGTGACCTCACCGTCTGTTTGTGGCATATAGTGTGGGGCCCGGCCGGACCTTCTACTATACGTCATGTAACGGATGGGGTCGTTACAGCTCGCAGGTAACTTTGCTGAGTCACATTGAGACAAGACAAGACGATACAAGACAAGAGAAGATGAGACCGCTCCAAGCGCGCCTCTATGTGCTTCGCCATCTAGACCGTACATGTGCGTCTCCGTGCGCTCCGCGGTCAAGACACTCCAAGCGCGCCTCGGTGCGCTCCGCTGTCTAATTGTACAAGGGTACCTCCGTGCACTCCATCGTCTAGATCGTCCAAGCGTTCCTCCGTGCGCTCCGCCATCTTGCTCGTTCAAGCGCGCCTCCACGCTCTCCGCCATCTAGATCGCCTAAGCGCACCTCCGTGCGCTCCACCGTCAAAATCTCCCAAGCGCGCCTCTGCGCACTCCGCCATCAAGACCATCCAAGCGCCCCCGCGCGCTCCGCCGTCAAGACCGACCAAGTGCGCTTCTCTCCGCCCGCAAGACTGTCCAAGTTTGCCTTCGTGCGCCCTTCCGACAAGACCATCCACGTGAGCCTCTGCGCGCCCCGCCGGGACCACGGAGTCACCTCAGTGTCAGCAAACCAAGCCCGCCAGAGCATCCAAAGTTCGTGTGCCCCGCGCAACCAGTAATTTTCCAGAGCAACTTCAAAGCCCGTCAAAGACTGCTCAACTACAGCCTGACGCGCAGAATGCTCAACATTCCCAGCACCCTCGACCAACAACAAAGCTCGTCGGACGACGACCAGTCTGCCACTACAGACTCCTCTATGTACAATAAGAGACAAACTACAGAGAATACGACGCGCATCATGCGCCGCTCGAGCTTCCAAGCCCCTAACACTAGGGAGAGAGTAGTGAGTCGCCCCCACTTTCGAGCATTTACAAAGGACTTCAGAGCGGGGGCAGTGCACCGCTGTTCATTTCACAAAGAAATATTTAGCTCCGCGGGTGGTGGTCTGTCACCCTCTGAGCTCTCCCTTCACTCTCTCTCAACAAATTTTAACGAGAGACGGCCTATCGCGCTCGAGTTCTTCAAGAAAGCACTGTACAACAACTAGGAAATAATGAAGGTTTGACCGACACAGATCCAACCATATGATTTTTCACAAAGTTGACGGATTTTTCATGTTAAAAATTCTTTTTCCAGCTTTCTACTTACTGTGACTGTTGATGTGCTCGACCGCTCCCACGCTAAGGTGGTCCAATTTGATCCGATCTACGGGAGTCTTGAGGGAACCCAAACAATTTTATATTTAGATTTTTCAAAGAATTAATTATGAGTGTAAGTAAATAGTAAATACTTTGAGGCATGCTGAAGAAAATCAAGAAGAAAAAAAAACTTTAGATTTATCTTCTTGAACTCTTTCTCCACTTGTTCATCTTATTTGAGTACTTATTTCACAACAATTTGCTTGTCATTTCCACATTCATCCCCACCGAACATCACCATGGCCGAAGTACCTGAACTAAATTCCCTTTCTACACCAGAAACCGTGCCGCCACCACCACTGCCCCAGCCGCCGCACACCGTGGAGGAGGCCGACGAAGAAGGAGGAGGAGAAGTTGGAAAAGGAAAAGTGGAGGTCAGCCTTAGGGATACCGCACGGCTTCTCATTTTACCTCCCGCCGTCGCCTTGTTCCATCCTTCATCACCTAGCTATTCTCCGATTCTCAAAAAATGTGCTGGCCGTCGCAAGAAAAACTTTTTGAACGCGAAGCAGCGAGTGGTGGCTGAACAGCGGCTGGAACTCCTCAACGAAAATTTCCGCCCAATTTCATTTTCCCCGGGGAAAGCCCTAGATTTCTCCGCTCACGAGCAGCTCTTTCAAGCGCTTGGTCTCTTGGACTTTGCCCACCTAGAGCTCGATGTAGAGGTGCGCCCGGATCTTCTTGCCCATTTGATTGCTTACTATGATCCCTTATACCGTCGCAGCTACGTGAATGGAACTCGAATCTCTGTTAGTCGCGTGGATCTTGCTCGGGCCATTGGGCTTCCATCTAAGAAAGATAAAGCTAATGTTCTCCAGAGTAAGGATTCCATCCAAGATTTAATATTTGCAGACGGGGCCATCCCAATCCTTTTGGATTTCATGTCAAACTACATGCTCTTTGAGGACGACATGTGCATTGTACCCACAGAGATCATCCAAGCAATTCAGTTTGTGAAAGAGGGTGTTCCCTATAAGGTGGACTGGGCATCAGTTATGTGGGTTTTTGTTGAGAAGGAATTGTTGGAGGCCCCCAAAACTGGACGTTGCTGCTATGCCTCCCATCTCCAGCGTCTGATTAAGAGCCAACATCCACTACTTTTTTCAAAGAAACTGGCATTGCCTTCCGAGCACGAGAATGAGGGGGATGAAGTTCCAATTGCAGATGAGGCGGTTAATGCTGTGGAAGCTGAGATTAATGCAGCAGAAGAGGCCCCTTTGGAGGAAGAAGAAGAAGAAGGGGCTGATCATGATATCATAAAGATGCGGAGCTTGGAGGACTTGGTGAATGTGGCTTCTGATAGGCATAACTCTGAGTTTGGATTGACGTTGGGTGAAAGCACGATGAATGGCTTTGATGATTGCAGGGTGAATGAAGAGTGCCAATTGTTTGAAGGGAAGAATGTAGGTTTAGAGCAATGTCTGCTGCAGCGTTGCAATTCAAAAGCCTTTGGTATCATGGATTTTGATATTTTGACAAAGGTTGATGAGGAGGAAAAGGAAAGGTTTATGGATGACTGCTCGGTTAAATTATCTAATTTGGAGAAGCTGATTTCACCTGATCACTTTGATGAAATGGAAAATGTGAACACTCTTTATGCTCAGCAGGTAAATTCCAACCCATCTTCGGATATGATGTTGACCTCCTGTTCTAATTCTCATAAGAACATTATTCTGGACCATGGTTTAAGTGGCTCTATCAATTTTGGAAATCATGGAAAGAGGAAAGTTGATGGGATTGTGGATGATGAGGAGGAAGACCAGTTTGATCATAACAACAAGCAAAAAAGGATGCGTGGTTGTCAGCCTTGGATTAACCTACCCCCATCCTCCTCTTTTGATGAGTGCCTGGATCTGATTCACCGTGGGATAAAGGGAGTCAGTATACATATTGCAGAGAAAGATCAAGAACGTGTGAATATGGAAATGCAGATGCGGTATCTTAATCATTTACTTGAAGAGAAAGAGCAGGCGATTCAGTCATTAAAAATGGCGATGGAAGGACAACCGAATTGGCAAATGTCTGTGCGTCAGTATGAGGACGAATTATGCTTGGTGACACAAATGATGCTTGGGTATAAGAGAGCATTAAAAGAAACACGCAGTAGATTTTCTGACTATAGAAAGATGCACCCACATGATGAAGAATCCCTTTACAAGGATGTTCCTGGAGAAGGTGGTCTGGTTCTTAGTGCGAGGGAGTTCGAAAAATATCGGCTAGCGCTAGAGGAAGATAAGCGTCAAAAATTGTTAGGAACTTTTTGTAGTCTTGACAAAATTTTAAACAAATTCGAGGAATGTGAAGAGGGCATCATGGTGCATGATTCCAAGCTCGAGAAGTTGGTCGGAGAAATGGAACAGCTGAAAGAGGGTTTTGTGAGATCTAACTGCTCTGATACATAGACTTATTTCAATGGAAGTACTTACTTTTTGGTTAGTTATTTAAGGAATGTGAAGATTACTTCAATGCGTGTGATGGGAAGCCAATGGAGCTGGCTGGGTTTGTGATATCTATTGCTATTACCTTTCCAACTATATTTCAACACTTCCGTGTGATACTTAATTATTAACTCAATGCAATATTGGCACTTGAAATTAGCTTACAAAGAACTTTTTTGAGTCGAGCATCATTTATCTGTTATCTTCACCTTTATAATGCATTATTGATGACTGCTTTTATACTTGCTTAGATATTTTTTGATTGAAGAAACAATTTCTTTCATTTTTCTTTAATGTGCTATATTAATGTGTATGTTAAGATTACAATGTGCATTCAGAAATCCTAGTGCACCCTTGTACTTGAAGATGATTGAACATTCCAAAACATTGAATGCTTATCTTGGTTGCTGTCATTACCATCAGTGTCTTGAAATATTTTGATGTCACACAGATCTATGCTTATTGAAGAACATTATAGTAGTAAGCTTATTTAAGACATACTTATCAATCCCCATTGGTAATCTGGTATGAATTCTCTTGCCAATCTGGTGGAGTGTTTGACGCAAATGTAGGCATGGTGTCCACGACAGCGGACTGATCTATTTATCCGCTAATGTATCTTTTCTGTTTACCTCTGTTTTCAGTACTTTTGCCTCCTTTTTATCAAGGAGCATCGTAGCCTGCTAGAGCATCTTATATTTCACATTGGATTTTGATTAGAAAAGTGAACTTGTGCCTAGGTCGACCCTGCAACTGAATGTGTTTTTCTTGTTTCATCTCTTAGTTTCTTGATAGAAACTGTTATCTCTTCCACATAACCCGCCGATTGCCATATCTATCAATTGTTCATACCTCGATCAGCTCACCCTATCAATGCTGATCCACCGGAAACCAAGCCGCGTGCTTACCCCCGTCCGTAGCACTGTCAATGCTATAACTTTGTGTCATCATTGCCTTTGCAGCAGCCCAAAACATGATCGAACTACGATGCTCTGTGAGTATAGCGGATCTCCCGCATTTATGCTTCTCCAAAGCACTGCTCCTCTTCGTTATTGTTTCTTACCGTCGAGCTTTGCCATGGTTGATTTACAAGCTCTTTTTCTCCCATTCATGCGCGAGCTTCTCTCGAGTTTTGTGTACACTTGGCATGGATGTTTCATGATGGAGATCGATTACGCTACATTTGAGCGGTTGATGAGATTGATTATTTTGGATCATTGGATTGGCAATTGGAGACCGCAATCTAGTTCCTTACAATTTTTCATATTTCTCTGTAAATTTTTTTAGTTTTTTTTGGATTTGTATTTTGAAAGTTGAGTGTTGGATCCGGCCGTGTGGTACAAGCCATCAAGTTTACATAACTTAATCCTCCGCTATTTATATGCTACTATCAGATTTTCTCGGTATCGAGTATTTAGGGCTTCAAAGAGAGGGGCCTCTCGATCTTCTGCTTGATGAGACAAATCCCCACACAGCTGTCGCCAAGTCCTATCTTCGGTGGTGGTGGCGCTCCCGTACATCGCTTTCCACCACTCATTCGACCTTAATCGATCCTCCTCCCGCCATCTCACACCGTCATTGATGTTGCCTACTGTCACGCCCTTCGACAGATCTCCCAGCCTCTGTCGCCGCCTCTCCCCCCCTTCTCCGGCCCTTCATCGACATCCTCCACCTCAGTCAACACCGACGATGTCCTCCTACCTCCGACGAGCCATCCACAGCCCCTAGCCACCACATCCTCCCATTCCCCAACCTCCTCTAACCCTTCCTAAAGTAAAAAAACACGACATGAAGTTGAAGGAAATGGGAAAAGGTAGACGGTACTACCACATTTTCATTGCACAAAAAACTGAGATACAAACAGTTTGATTGTGAGGAAAACTTCTCCTTCATACAACATTTCAACTAACATCTTACTTAGACCATTCATGACATCACAATATAAAGGAACATGGAAGGGGCAAAATAAGAAAAGGACACAACTAGATACAATAATAAAAAGAAAGGATATGCGGCAACAACGTGACACATAACTCGATATATGCTTTAATTTTCTTCCCTGCAACTTGCCGTATTCTTGCTTTGAAGAGAGATTTCTTTATTTTGCATAGATTCCGGATTACTGAAATCTGGAGGAGGCATGAGCATCTGACAGCTGAGATTATATTCTCTATATCCTCTAGTAATCCCGGAAGTTTGTATGACCAGATGCTTCTGAAGTCGAACGAAATTGGCGCAGGTTGGGGATTTATTTAAGATTTAGGCCACTTGCTCTTCAGATTTACAATGTCTGATGTTGATTTCACCATTACTAAAACAATCTCTCGTGAAGTGAAGTTTTAGGTCCATGTGTTTTGACCACTTATGAAACACTGGATTATAGGTTAAGGCAATGACAGATGAGTTGTCTAACTAAAAGATTTTATTTTTAAGGTAGCTAGCAACCTAGAGGGAGGGTGAGTAAGTCTGCTTAGGTTTTTTGAGAGTCTTTTTAAATCACTTGATTGTTTCTTTTAGCTTTCAGCTTATAGTGATCTAGAGCTTGTCCTTAGCACCTGCAATTAAGAAAATAAAAGCAAACATAGAAAAACACACAAGAATTTTATAGTGGTTCCCAAAAATTATGGTTATATCCACTCACCTCCCACCTTGCTAACTTCCTGTTAGTCAAGACACTTCTCCAAACCAATGCTCCAAGGAACTTACACCTCAGATTCCTCAGGATCTCTCAGTCTCCTTCAAGACTTACATCTCAGCCACAAAGGCCTACACTCAGTGATACAAGTATCACCTACCTCAGACACTTAAGCCCTACCACTCAGGCTATGGAGGATAGCCCTATCTCAGAGCAAGCCGTCTCCAACAACTCAGAGAGATACACTGTCCTACAGTTCAGACAAAACTGTCCTACTTCTCAGTGAGTAAAACTCACATACCTCAAAGAGCAGCACTCTTCTACAGCTCATGCAAATTTGCCCTACCTCAGACCCAAAGGTCTTACAGCTCAGATCAAGAAAGATCCTACAAAAAAAATAGTTTAATTAATTTTGACACAGGTAAATTTCTCCGTGTCTACCACTTGAGCAGAAAACTTTCTGCTTCAACTCTCCTCACAACAGGGAAAGGATTTGCTGGGGAAATTCAGAAGATAACATCTGAACTTGCTGTTGAAGGCTAAAGATCTTTTGATCTTGAGTCTTCAAACAACTCACTGAATCTACCAAAGTATGAAGGTTCTTCTTTCTTCAGAACAGATTCTGAATCTGTTGTGACAGATGGAGACTTGCACAACTAACAGAACTTTTCTTGTTGGAGAGCTTCAAGCTTTTCACATGCACCAATGAAGAAGAAGATGATGGCTGCTCTCCTTTTTGAATAATATATGCCCTAAAGTTATCCTTGTCTTGACCCTATCTCTTCCTTTTGTAGTTTGCCGATCAACGGCTCTTAGAGATCGGTGGGCCCCACCTGCAGCTTCCAGTTGCGCCTTGCTTTAACAGAAGAAGACGTACATTAGCTTTACAACAAGTTTTGTCGTGTAGTGTAGCTTCCCCGTGTCTGATTTGACCTTAGTTGACTTTGTTGATTTTGCTGACGTTAGCACCTGTGGACTTAGCGAAAATCAAGCATCAGAGAATAGGCGTTGAGTGAGTAAGCATCACTCAACGCCAAAATACTTAAACAGATTCACTGTCTCTTGGCGTTGAGTGAGTAACCTTCACTCAACGCCAAACTACTTAGAATATGAAGTCTGATCCTAGGTGTTGAGTGATTCAGCTCCACTCAATGCCAATCTTGCTTTATTAGCTTTCAGCTGTTTGGCGTTGAGTGAGTAAGCATCACTCAACGCCAAACCCCTTAGACAAAATTCTGTCTTCACTAGGCGTTGACAGCGTTGATTCAATAACCTCCACTCAACGCCTTTTGCTTTAACCAAATTTCTGCTTCTTCATCAACTTAAGTGTTGAGAGCGTCGAGTGAACACGCCTCACTCAACGCTTTCTGCCTTAGCCAATTTTCTGTATTTAATAAGAACTGGGCATAGACTGTCTTTCTGAGTTCGACGAATGGTGAATTATGAGCTCGACGAACTTTGAACTCAGTTCGATGAACTCTCAACTGAACTCGACGAACTCAGAATCTCAAGCTCTGAACTTAGCTCGACGAAAGGTCATCTGAGCTCGACGAACTCTGAACTCAGTTCGACGAACTCTGAACTTAGTTCAACTAGTTTAACATACAGCCTTTTTGCTGAATGACGTTGAGTGTGTCTTCATCACTCAACGCCAAAACACTTAGCCAACTTTCTCTTTAGTAGCATGGCGTTGAGTGAGTTGACTTCACTCAATGCCTGTGGACTTAACCACATTTTAGCTTATTCCAACTTAGGCTATGACAGTATAGACTACACTCAGCGCTATAAGTCATCTAACGTTGAGTGATGTTCTTTCACTCAACGCCTGTGGACTTAGACAGATTTCTGTCATCCCACACCTTAGGTAAGTGTTTACCTGACTTAGCCACTTAGGCTACCTAACCTATCATAGTCTTCTACCGACATGTGTATATCATTGATAATATTGACTTCACTCAAATCCAGGGCATTGTGGGCAATTGAACTAACAATCTCCCCCTATTTGAGGAAGTCAAAAACTCTTAAGCAAAGACAATGACATACACAGAACCATGCAACACAAGGCATAATAAAAGAATACTAAATAGGTGAGATGTGATCTATAGTTACCACACTTCCCTGCTTGCAGAATACATTACTACATCTCCCATCTGCTTTCCCTGAATATCTGCTTCTTTGTTGCTGCCTTGCTTATCTGATCATCTTATCCTCTCCCCCTTTTTGACTGCAACAAATAGCTGGTAGGATGCACCTGATCAACTGATCATCTTATCACCTGCTCCCCCTCAATTAGGCAGTAGTGAAATGTTAGAATAGTGCTTGACTTGCTCCCCATCAATTGGAGATTCTTCATTTCTTTAAAGGACCATCCTATCTGCATAAAGCCAAATAATTTGCAACTAGATGAGGAGCAACTGAAGCTATACTAAGTTTAACATACCCAACTCAAATTTGAAGCTGTTAAACTTGGCTTCATCTAGTGGCTTAGTGAAGATGTCAGCCACTTGCTTGTCTGTTGGGACAAACTCAAGAGTGATGTCTTCACATTCCACATGCTCCCTAATGAAATGATATCTAATCTCTATGTGTTTAGTCCTGCTATGGTAGACAGGATTCCTAGTAATAGAGATTTCACTAGTAGAATCACAAAATAAAGGAGTTCTACTTATCTGGAGGTTGTAGTCTTGAAGCTGGTGTTGGATCCACAGCAACTGAGCACAACAGCTTCCTGCTGAGATGTACTCTGACTCTGTAGTTGATATTGCCACACTGATTTGTTTCTTGCTGCTCTAAGATACCAGTCTCCCTCCCAAGAACTGACAGGTGCCAGATGTGCTCTTCCTATCCTCTTTGCAGCCTGAAAAATCTGCATCTGAATAGCCAGTTAGTTCAAACTCCCCATTCCTAGGATACCAAAGGCCAAGATCTGGAGTGTCCTTAAGATACCTCAAGATTCTCTTAGTTGCAGAGTAATGAGATTCTTTAGGGCAAACCTGATACCTAGCACAAACACATGTAACATACATGATGTCTGACTAATTTGCAGTCAGATATAGAAGGGAGTCAATTATCCCTCTATACAAAGTTTTATCTATAGGTTTCCCTGCTTCATCTTTGCCTATAGACATACTTGACCCCATGGGAGTTCCTAGTGGAGGAATTCTCCATGCCAAATTTCTTGATTAACTCCCTAGTGAATTTAGACTGGGATATGGACAAACCATCATCAGTCTGTCTTACTTGGAGGCCCAAGAAGAACTTAAGTTCACTCATACTGCTCATCTCAAACTTCCCATACATGAGTTTAAAAAACTTTTTGCAGAGATTGTTATCAGTAGATACAAAGATGATGTCATCTACATAGATCTGGATTAGGATGATCTTACCCTAAGATCTTACCCTTAAGATGATCTTACCCTTAGATCCCCCTTGAGAATTTGTTCTCAATGAGGAAACTAGATAATGTCTCATACCATGTTCTTGGGGCTTGCTTCGGCCCATATAGAGCTTTCCTAAGTCTATAAACAAAATCAGGCGAGTTAGGAACTACAAAACCTGAAGGCTGCTCTACATAGACTTCTTCTTTTAAGTCACCATTTAGGAAGATTGACTTCACATCCATTTGGTAGACCTTGAATCCCTTGTGTGCTGCATATGAAAGGAATAATCTGATGACCTCTAATCTTGCTACAGGGGAAAAGATTTGATCAAAATCAATCCCTTCTTCTTGCCTGTACCCCTTAGCTACTAGTCTGGCCTTGTTCTTCATTATAATGTCATTTTCATCAAGCTTATTTCTGTAGATCCACTTGACTCCAATGACATTATGACCATGAGGTCTGGGAACCAGCTTCCAGACCCTGCACCTCTTGAACTGGTTCAGTTCCTCCTGCATAGCTCCAATCCAATGCTGGTCTATGTTGGCCTCTTCAAACTTCTTGGGCTCCACTTGGGATAGAAAGCTTGAATACATGGCTGTATTCTGATTTCTGCTCCTTGTCATTACTCCATGACTTGCCTCACCAATGATCTGGTGTGCTGGATGATCTCTCATATGTCTGACTGCAGGTGGCAGTCTTCTTTCAGCAACATGAGCATCTTCTTGTTGATCTTCATCCACTCCCAGTATGGCAGGTAGATCTTCTGAAGTATCCATATCATCTTGGATGACTTGTGATGCTTCCTTGATGGTCAGCTTGTCCATCATCTATTTTGTACCTGCAGTACTATAAGAGGAACTAGGCAGTCCATTGTTAATCATGGTAGACTAATCAAAGACTACATGAACTGATTCTTCTACAACTTGGCTTTTCAAGTTGTAGATCATATAGTCTTTACTATGATTGTTGTACCATACAAATATTCCATCATAGGATTTGGTAGCAAACTTAGTCACATAGGACTTGCCATTGTGAAGCACAAAACGTTTACTACCAAAGATTCTGAGATAGCCCAGATTTGGTTTTCTGCCCTTCAAGATCTCATAAAGAGTCTTCTTGTGTCCTTTGGTGATAGAGGCTCTATTGAGGACATGACATGCATTATTTACTATCTCAGCCCAGAAATATTCTGGGAGAGATGTGTCACTCAACAGTGTTCTACCAGCCTCTATGACAGTCCTATTTTTCCTCTCAACTATCCCATTTTGCTACGGTGTTCTAGGAGAAGAGAATTCTTGATGAATCTCATGCTTTTCACAGAACTTTGTCATGCTATCAGACTGGAATTATGTACCATGGTCACTTCTGATTTTGACCACAGAACAGTCAAGCTCATTCTGAATTTGCTTGACAAACCTCATGAAGACATCAAGGGTTTCATCATTCTTCTTAAGAAAGAACACCCAAGTAAATTTGGAATAGTCATCAACTGCCACAAGGGTGTAGACTTTCCTACCAAGACTGTGACCTGACATTGGATCAAATAGGTCCAAGTGCAAGAGGTACAAGCACTTCACAAAGTCTTTGGTCCCAATACCCTTGAAGGAGACTTTTGTCTGCTTACCCTTTTGGCAGGCTGAGCAAATGCCCTCCTTAGAGCACTTCACATTAGGGTCATTCCTAACTAGCTCTTGACTGAAGAGCTTGCCAATGGTCTTGTAATTCAAATGGGCTAGTCTCTTGTGCCACTGGACACAGTAGGAGACTTTCTCATTTGCCACCAAATAGATAGGAGAATCTGTGTCTAGACATAGAAAGTTCAAGCAATAAACATTTTCACTCCTAGTGTCTGTCAAGATGATCTCTTGGTCACTTGACCTCCTAATTAGGCACTCATCCTTGTGGAAAACAATTACATAGCCAAGATCAGAAAGCTAGCTTATGCTTATAAGGTTGTGTTGCAACCCTTCAACATAAACCACCTTGGTGATGGTGACTATGCCATTGGTGATCTTACCATATCCTCTGGTTACACCTCTATCTGAACCTCCAAAGATGACTTTGGTTTCATCTTTTACTGGAGTAAACTCTTTCAAGTTGCTCGTTGTTCCAGTCATGTGCCTGGAACAGCCACTGTCCAAGTACCATATAGTGGTATGACACCTTGAACTATCCTACAATATACAAATTACTTAACCTTCGGACCCCAATATTTGGGTCCTAGGTGCATGTTAACATGAAACTGAACATGTCCACCAACAGAATTTCTGACTGGTGGACTGACCCTAGCTATGACCACATTGGGATTGTCCCAGCAGTCAATGGAAAAATGTTTATCTTACCACAACACCAGCAATCATGTATGTTATATCTTCTTTTCTGTGAAGGCCTTGCAGCTTGATGAGCAGCAACCTTGACAGGAGGAAGATGTGCTACAGCCTTTTCTGATTTCTTTCAGCCAGAATATGGCTGAAGGTAAGTCTTATAGCTGGGCTATTTGTTCTGCCCTGAGTGACAGCAGTAGCTAGTTTTTTTTTTCAGAAAGCATGCTTCTAATGGATTCAGATATGCCCAGATCAGCCTGATTCTTAGACTTGCCTTTAGTCAGAACCTTTGTTGTCAGATTCTGAGCCTTGACTACAGTAATATTCTTGAGAGTTGGTGCAGAAGCACCAAAGACAAATGATCTAGATTGGGCCATTTGAAATTTCTCATTGGCAGCCTTGACTGCACACACCCTGCCAAAACTTTCATCATGACAGTGAACATCTTTGTTCACTCCAGATGAACAACCTCTCTCCCAGTGACCATAAGAACTTTCTTGGTCATACCTGTTAGAAGGTATCAAAACTTTTCTAAAAAGAATGAGAGGCTTAGAAGCAATAGGCTGAGGTGGAACTAGAGCTTTGCCCTTCCTTTTGGAAGGAGCAACTCTTGTGCCTCCCTTGAATCCCAACCCTCTCTTGCCCTTTTGAGAGAAGAAGGAGTCTATCAAGGGGAGGACAATACTTGACTTAGAATAGCTAGCCACTAATATTTTCTCCTTCTCAAGCTTATCTTCAAGCTCCCTGATGAGACAGTTCTTGTGCTTGATGGAGGCTACCTGAATGTCCAAGAGGGACTTCAGTTGGTTAATTTTCCTAGCTTTCTGGTCTAGCAGATTTGCTGTTACAGTCTGCTGGGCAACTATAAGCTTAAGAGATGAGATCTCTTTAGCTTGCTTCTTAGACAACTTTTTGACCTCTTGAAGGCATTCAGAAGTTCTCCCTACTTGTCAATCAGTTGATTGGCATCTCCTTCAGATCCAGAATCTTCTTCACCACAGAGTGAAGAGGCTTCTGAGCAAGGACTAGTCTCAAACCCAGACAGATAAGCAGAGTTAGGTGATAGATGTACCTTACTCTGACCAGGCTGATCTTGGTTGCCTTCCTCATCTGTCATTACCATCGGCCCTATATAGTTGTGGACATATTCATCCACCTCTAACTCACTGTCTGATAGTGTCAGAGGGGCTCTGATTCCTATCCTCCTTGGAGGATTGACTTCTCCTGCTGCAATAGCTTCATCTTTAACAGTAGCAGCAACTAGCCCAATATAGGCTTCCTCTTCTTCATACTCAGAAGATGATGAGTCTGTCCAACTCTTTTCCTTCTTGGCCATGAAGTACTTTTCCTTCTTTTCTTTGTGCTGGTGCTGCTTCTTCTCCTCAGTCTCCTTCCTCTTCTCTGGGCAGTCAGCTATCACATGCCCAGACTTGCTGCAATAGTAGCAAATTACTTTAGAGGAGTTATATTTATTATGTTTAGAACTATACCTGTCAGTCTTGGACTGGTTCTTTCTGTGATGGGTAGAATTGGAGGGCCTTTTCTTTCAATGCTTCTTCTTCATTAACCTCTGGAGTTGTCTGAAAAGACTGCAAAATCTTCATCAGACATGCTGCTGTCTAATGCCTCTAAGTCAGAGCTGTCTGACTCAGCTGGTCTCCTTGGTGGAGAAGGAATCCTTTTCTTGTCTTTCCTTGTGCTTTCAGCTTTGAAGGCCAAGGACTTTTCTTTGGCCAATGATTTGTTGGAGGCATTCTCCTCCTTCCTGGCAGCCAGCTGCATCTCATAGGAGAGCAGCTTCCCAAACAATATTTGGGGAGGAGTGTAAGCAAGCTTGACCATCTCTCTTATGGCACAGACCTTAGTATCCCAGTCTCTAGTGAGAGATCTGAGAAACTTGTCATTAATTTCATAATTATTAAAGACCCTTCTATAGGTCTTCAACTCATTTATGATCCTGAAGAATCTTTTATAACAGGTAGTTATGTTCTCCTTCAGGATTTGCCCGAAAGCCTTATACTCTTGGTTGAGCAGAGACTTCCTATCATCTCTTACCTCATCAGTACCCTCCATGTAGACCACAAGGGTGTCCCACATCTCCTTGGAGGTCTTGCAGTGAACCAAGTTCAGGAAGGTTGAGTCATCTACAGCACTGACAATGATGTTTTGTGCTCTCTTGTCCAGACCATCTAGTATGACCTCATCTTTGGTCATTTCAGAGAGTTTCTTTGGTGTCTGGATGTTGTCATCCAGAGACCTTCATGGGAATGACAGGTCCCTCCCTAACAGTTGCAAAAATTCTTGGATCATAGGCTTCCATGAATAGCCTCACCCTCTCCTTCCATATTCCAAACTGCTCCTTTCTGCAGATGGGGAGTTTCATTGAACTCAGCTCACTCTGGCTCTCTCATGAGCCCATGATCACTTAGCAGCAGCTACCTTGGAGGATCGCTCAGATTGTTAAATCCTTTTTGAGCAACCTCCCTCTGATACCACTTGAAAGATCTTATTTTCAAGGTAGCTAGCAACCTAGAAGGGGGTGAATAGGTCTGCTTAGGTCTTTTGAGATTCTTTTTAAATCACTTGATTGTTTCTTTTAGCTTTCAGCTTATAGTGATCTAGAGCTTGTCCTTAGCACTTGCAATTAAGAAAATAAAAGCAAATACAGAAAAGCACACAAGAATTTTATAGTGGTTCCCCAAAATTATGGGTACATCCACTCTCCTCCCACCTTGCTAACTTCTTATTAGTCAAGGAATTTCTCCAAACCAATGCTCCAAGGAGCTTACACCTCAGATCCCTCAAGATCTCCCAGTCTCCTCCAAGACTTTACACCTCAGCCACAAAGGCTTACACTCAGTGATACAAGTATCATCTACCTCAGGCACTTAAGTCTTACCACTCATGCTATGGAGGATAGCCCTATCTCAGAGCAAGCTTGCTCCTACAACTCAGAGAGATTGTAACATTCCATTTCTAACTAGATCCCTAAGAGTGGTTTTGATCATGACCAGGTCATGACAAAGCCCTAGGGAGCTAAAAAGGGCCAGGTAATCAAAGGCCAAGGTGAGAATCACCTTTGTCTGCCTATGACACAACCTCATCACCAAACCTAGGGTTTTACCTTAAGGCTTCACCATGACTCCATGACCCCACCACAACACCACTAACCTATTAGAGGACCCACTAGAGCCTTAAGGGTCCATTAGAGTCAACCCAAGGTGACCATATTGACCTAGGACCACCCTAGGCCTAAATTAGGCAAGGTTCCCTAACAAAGGGCAGTTGGCCTCTAATGTGCCCAACCAATCTTGCCCAGGTCTTCCTAGACCTAAAGTGGTGTCAATTGGTCACCAAAGATCCATTGGGGTCAACTCTAGAGCCTGAGTTGACCCAAGTCAACCCTTGATCTAAAGTGGTCAAAGTGCCCTTACCAAGGGTCATGTGACCTCCAAAGTGCCAATTCAACCCTACCCATACCTACCTAAACCCTAAGAGGGACCAATGGGTCAATTGGGATCCATTGAGGTCAGCCCTAGAGGCTAGGTGGACCAAAGTCAACCCAAGCCCATTTTGGGTCAACCTAGCCCAAATGGGCTAGACCAAGCACAAACCCTCTCATGTGGCTTAATAAGAATATAATTTGTATGAGTGGGCTGCCTTTAGACCACAAGATTGACCAAGTCAACTTGGTGACTAGGAGAGAGAGAGAAAATGAGCTCCACCTCATTTTAATGGAGGAGAGAGAAATGGGAAGGAAGAGGTGGAATATAGGGGCCGGCCAAAAGGAGGCTAAAGGCCACCTTTAATGGCTGGATTCAACTCCCCTAGGGAAGGGGAGAAGTTTCCAGCCGTTTCCCGGCCACCAAGGGGCATATTCAGCCCCCTTCTCTCAACCCGAGCCATGCCATTAATGACTTTGATGGGCAATGAAGGATCCAGCCACTCCCCTTCCCAATTGGTCTTTTAAACACCAACAATGGCCCAAGAGGAAGATTTCCCGGCCCTTTACTGAAGAATTCGAGCCCTCCAACTGTACTGTTGCAGAAGCCGAGCGCCGCCGCCGTCAACCATGGTGTCCCGCCGCTCCTCTCGCCTTCAGGCCGCCGGAAAGGTCCTCCCCCTCTCCTTGTTTCATGGATAGATCCTAGGAATGTTTAGGTTCGAGGTTTGGGCTCAATTGAGCCCGATCCAAGTCCTCTTTTTCATGGGTTTTGGCCGAAAATCGGCTTGGTAGAATCGCCGGAATAGGCGTCTCCGGCGGCCGTGCCGCCGGCTGGGGGTAGCCCCCACCTCCCCGAAGGTGGTGGTGGCGGTGGTCGGCCGGGGAAGTGGATGGGTGGCCGGGAAACCAGCCCGCAATGCGACGCTGGACGGGAAGATCGTGTCCGTCGGCTCAATCAAGAAGATGACTCGGCTGCCTTTGGATTTGCGCCAAGATTCGTGCGGCAAGATTTATAGAAATTAATTAATGTTGATTTATTTCATTTTTCTGTCACAATATTTACAGTAGATGGTTTTAATTTTTACAAATATTTAGGGCCCTCTGGTGGGAAAATTTTCAACATGAAAGTTGTAGCCCTATGAGTCTACTTTAATCCAAAATTTATTTGGACCCATTTGGACTTCTGGTTTGGCCAGGGCACCCATTTTTGTGGGGCCTATACATAGGGCTAACCTGAGGTTCAAATTGGTGTCCACCCTTCATCCCTTGTCCAAATGGAGTGAAATTTGGACAGGGGATCAATCTTAACCATATTTAGGGTCTGTCCAAAAATGAGAATTTTTGGAGACACTTTGCCTAAAGTTTTTATTTTTATTTAATAATGCTAGGGTAATTAAATTAAGTAGTCAAATGATCTCCAAACCCTCCCAAATTTTGGTGAGTGGTCCTTAACAATAGTACCTAGCTCTGCACAAAATTTCAACTTGTTTGGATGAGTTTTGGTTAGGGAATCACCAAACCCTAGTTTGGCCTTAAAGAGGTGCTTTTGAATAATGGTGCACTTGGGATTTTGAGTGGTCATCTCACCTCAACAGAGGCTGGGGTTTTGGTCACTAACTTGGTATTGTGAAAGAAAAGGGATAGATACTACTCTAGAGGGGGGGGGGGTGAATAGAGTAATCAAAAATTGCACTAGCAAAGTTGACTGTCTACTCAACTCCCTTGGAGTTAATTGCGGAATGAAGGTTATAGATATTTGAGAAGTAACCCTAAAGCCTAACACAAGTGTTGTGCACAAAAGGCAGCCAACTATAATTACAGTTAAGGCTTGAAATCCTAAACAGCAACTAGCAAACCTAGTTAAAACTAATCACAGCCAACATCACAAGTAATAAATCAAACAACCAGACGACACAAGGGAATTTATAGTGGTTCCCCAAACAACTTGGGTACGTCCACTCTTCTACCAACAAGGTAGGAATCCACTCAGGTTTTTGATCAGGTGCCCTGCCACCAACAAGATCTGCTTCAGGTAGATCCAGAAACCCTTTAGACTTTTGATCAGGTGTCTAAAAACAACACAGGTTTTTGATCAGGTGCCCTGCCACCAAGGTATACTTTTGAAGGGAGTAATAACTCTTTACAGGAGGGGGAAAGGAGGTTAAAATGTCTTCTCTATTTTAAATAGAATTAGAGAAGCTCAAGAACTTGCACTGAGCTAGAACGCTCTAAAGAGTCAAGGCTCCCCCTGGCTAAAAGAATGTCCAGGTGAAGTCTTGCTTCAGTGCAGAAAATACTTCAGAAAATCTGAAGGAAAAAGCTACAAGAAGATAATAAATATGAATTGAAAATTCTTCTTCAGGCAGCTATCTTCTTCTTCTTCTTCTTCAAAAAGCTCTGAGTGAAGATCTTCTTGGAGGCAGGAGAACTCAGGTTGAAGAAGAGTGAAGAGCTAAAACTTCTTCTCAGTTGAATGTGAACGAGCTGAGAGCAGTTGTAAACTGTAAGTTGTAAGCTTGAATGCTGCTGTTAGCTTTTTGCTATATGAACTAGTTGATTTCTTTCTCCAAAGAATTCTTTATATAGCAGCAGCAGCAACGGCTCTAATTTTATTTTGAATCTTGTCTTCTACTGAAATCTGCAAGCTGGGCTGCAAATAGCATAAAGCAAGAACAAAAACTGCAAACAGATATCCTATAAAAGGATAAAGCTTTCTAAGAAGCTGCAAGTAACTCTGATAAAATAATACTAGAGAAAGTCACATCAGAAGAGACTCTTTACGGTCAAAGAAGACTTTTTGAGTCTAACGGCTATAAAGGACAGCCTGGCAGATAAAGCAGAAAACATATTTCAACTAATAAGACAAACAACTTTGTTAGAAAAAGATTGGCTCATGCATAAGGAATGGAGCAGATATTGCATGGAAATGATATCATAAATTTATTCAAATAATCTTTTATAAAATATGCCAAAATAAATATGAAATTAATCACATCATAGAAGATGACAAAATTACTCAAGACATACATCAAAACGTCGAACGACCCTCGGAGATCGTCGACCGAAGCACAGAGATCGTCGACCTATCAGACAGATAGTCGAACGATACAGATAGTCGAACTATCAAAGAAGATAGTCGAACTACCTCAGCAGATAGTCGACCTATCAGAACAGATAGTCGAGTTATCAGATAGTCGACCTATCAAGACAGATAGTCGAGCTATCAAGCAAAACAGATAGTCGAACTATCAAAGAAAACAGATAGTCGACCTATCAACAAAAAGTCGAACTATCAAAGAAAACAGATAGTCGACCTATCAACAGATAGTCGAACTATCAACAGATAGTCGAACTATCAAAGAAAACAGATAGTCGACCTATCAATAGATAGTCGAACTATCAAAGAAAACAAATAGTCGACCTATCAACAGATAGTCGAACTATCAAAGAGAACAGATAGTCGACCTATCAACAGATAGTCGAACTATCAGATAGTTGAACTATCCAAGCAGATAGTTGAACTATCAAGAAGAGCAGATAGTCGACCTATCAACAGATAGTCGAACTATCAGATAGTTGAACTATCCAAGCAGATAGTTGAACTATCAAGAAGAGCAGATAGTCGACCTATCAACAGATAGTCGAACTATCAAAGACAACAGATAGTCGACCTATCAAGCAGATAGTCGAGCTATCAAGAAGACGATCGTCGATCGGCTGATCGACGATAGTCGAGCGACGTTCGACTATAGTCGAACCAGAAATTACTTAGCCAGATTTTCATCTGGACAGGCAATTCTACACAACTAGAGAATCTATCTTATCAACTAACCTTTGACCATAGATAAATCTTGGGTCAAGAGACTAAAAGAGAAGACTGAACTCAAATCAAAAACTAGGGTACCAACAATCTCCCCCTATTTGAGTTAAGTATCTCAACAACTAAACACAAAACTAATTACTGAAAGTAAATAAAATGCATGAAGGAAAATAACTAAGCAGATAACATCAATCAATCAGATAAGCAAATAACTGTCAATCAATGAAATTTTAAGATGCTTCAGAATTAGGTTTAGGTTCAGAAGAACTAGGAATAAAAGTAATCTTTCTAGAAGGATCTAGAGCTTCTTTCCTTGACAACTTCAGGTCTTGTTCTCCAATGATTTTCGTTTCTGACGCTCTTGGGACAACTGCTTCAGGATGCTTTTCCATGTATTTTGAAGGATCAAATACCTCAGGTCTAACCTGGAATTTATCGAGCTCCTTCATTCTGAATTTTGACATAGTGGTTAATCCTGCAGTGTCTTTGCCTTCAGCTTTAGCTTTCTTGATTTGAGCTGAACCAACAAGTTCAAGAAATCGAGCCATCCTGAAATTAGGATCAAGCTCTGGGCTTTCATACACATTTTCAGTGGTTGTATCAACAGTTTTCACAGCTTTAAACTTAATAGACATATCTAGTAGACTTTTAGCTGGCTTTTTATACTGAATAACTAGATAAGAAGGAGGAGCAAACTCAACAAATTTCTTGCTATATTTTTCAGAGAAAATAATTCGCTTACCTTTTGAAACAGCCTTCACAGTATGATCTAGATTTGGAGAGGTTGAGCTCTTGAGTTCTCTGGAAGGAGGAGGAGAAAAAGTTGGTCTTTGATACACCACCTCCTTTACTTGTTCCTTAACATCAGCATCAAGTCTTTCATAGCCAGATTGCGTTTTACCTTGATATCCTTGAGAACTTTTCCTTTGTGATGACTGAGATGGGTTGAATCTGTCAGACTGAGCAGCAGGATTTGCATATAGGTTTCCAGAGGCTCCTGCACTGGGAGGTGGAGGAGGAGGACCTCTAGGAGTCCATCTTGGGACAGGACTGTCATACCTCTTTGACTTCTTCCTTTGCTTCTGCTGATTCTTAGAAAATGTCATCCAGTGCTAGAATTCTTTAGATTTAGGATCAATACCTTTCAAGATATAGTAGGGAATATCATGGTCAGGATTTGGAGGAGGAGGAGCCACAGCTTTCCTTTTCTTTTTAGCAGATCTCTTTTTCTTGGACTCATTAGATTCATCAGAATCAATCTCATTCTCAGAATTTGAAGAAATAGGAAGATCATATGGATCAATTGCCTCTTGCACAGCTCTTTCCTTTTCTTTTAGGGCAGCTTTTTCTAATTCTTCTTCCATGGCATCCTGTGCCAGAAGGGTATCTAAATCCAATCCAGGAGTGTCATCCCAGACGGTAGACTTTTCAATTTGAACATCTGAAGCCTTTTCTTGTTGATCAGAAACTGTCATGGGGACCAGTTCTACTTGCACTACTAGCTGAGCTGGCTGAGCAGCCTCAGAAACTTGAACAACTGGTTCTGGTTCAGTTTGAACTTCTGGAGCTGGTTGGTGATCAAGCTCTTGAACATCTAATACTTCTTCTATTTTATCTGTAGTATTATGAACATAAATTTGCTAAATGACATCGAATCATCCCTTCCAAGTATTCCCATACTAGCATATCAGTTATCAAGTCAAAAAAGTGAGTAAAAGGGATACCTTCAGAATTGTCCTTTGAGTGTCCTAACTCCCATAATTCATCTAGGAAGGAAGTGATAACTCTTTCTAGGTATAGGGCGACCAGGGGAGTGGAGCATTCTTCTAGGCAAACTTTGACAATGAATTCAGACTTCATTACAGCATCAGAAATTTCTTTTTCAGACAATGGAGGAGGAGCTGATTCTTCTATCTCTTTCTCTGCAACTGCAGGAGGATCTGCTGGAGGGGAGGCCAAGGGCAGCTCAGAGGCATCTTCATAAAGCATCTCCCCCTGCCTGATTTCAGTAGAAACTGAAACCAGGCACCTAGATGAAGAGGGCTCAGCAGATTTTGATAGAGCTTGGATGGCAGCAGTCAAAGAAGAGATGGAGGAAGCAAGGGGAGCAATTGCCTCTTCAATAAGGATTTTGATTGAGGGGGTAATTAACTCCAAGATGCTAGAAATGAATGCTGGAGTGATTTCAAAAGATGATGGGGGAATCTCAGTGGATGGATGATCAGCAGGAATGGTGTATTCTTGATGATCTAAAGAGTGAACTGGAGATGGAGAGTGAACTGGAGATGGAGAGTGAACTGGAGATGGATGGGTGGATGCAAGATGATCAATGTGATCTGAAGAAGGAATTGGTGACTGAGGAGATATCTCAGAAACCAACAAATCAAAACTAGGATGAGATATCCTAGCAAGATGAGAGGGGAGAGGAGATGCATGAGGTGATGCATGGAGAATTGTAGATGAATCAGGAAGATGAGAGGCAGAAGGTCGTACTTCAATTGAAGTTGATGGAACTTCAACTGAAGTAGACGGTATTGCAGATGATGAAGATGGAAGGGAGAGATTTGCTGAGCCAGCTTCTTGTAGGAGAGGAGTGACTGAAGCAGTCCTGGTGCTCTCAGATGCAGCTGGAGCAACCCCTGTAGGAGCGGGCTTCAGAAAAGTTCTTTTTGACTTGGCGAACAAGGTTGGGTCCATCTTCTTGCTGGCATTGATGGAAGTAGCAGCTGAAACTAACAAATGGGGATATTTTTCCTTCAGAAAAATCCCAAGCACCCTACCTAGGGTGACTTCTTTCTTGCTGTTCTTTTTCCTAATCAAATCAAACAGAACTCCTGCCCAATTAATTTGCTTCTTATTCACAATTGCACAAATTAGGGCAAACTGTTGCCTTGTAATATTGTCATGGGCAGAGTGCTTTCCCAGTAGCACTTTTCCGACGAGTTCAGTAAGGAACTTAATCTTAAAAGAAAAATTCACCTTAAGCAGCTTAGAGGGAATGCCTTCGGCATGTCCCAACTCTGTCAGCATTCTCCCAAACTCTCGGGTATCTTGCTCGTAATCTTCTTCCCCATTTAACAATCCAAAAATTTCAGTTAAAATGGCGAGAGTCAAAGTTACCTCTTCTCCGCCAATAGTTCCGGTCATAGAATCGTCATTTGAAGACGAAGTAAATGCCCATTCTTTAATCTCTTGAATGTTTATCTTTATCCTGGAGGACATGAGCTTTTCCAAACCTTGATCTTTGCATAGGTTGAGAATTTCCACTATTCTAGATTCGCAGCAACTGAAAGAATCAAAATCCACACTGAAGCCTGCATCGAACTTCACCACTGTCAGGAGACCTGGAGCTATCGCCATCGAAGCGGCTGGAGAAGGCGAGGGAGACGGCGAAGGCGAAACGACAGAAATCGCGAGACAAAGAGCAAGCAGGAAGACGGAATGCAAGAAGACGCTCTCCGTCGACAAGATCTCTTAACCTAGGTCGACCATCGGCTTTATATTAAAACAATGATCGTCGATCTATTTAAAAGATACTGGAGACGATAGTCGAACGGTCGTTCGACGATCGTTCCTGAAGCAGAGTAGTCAATCCATCGTTCGACTATTTCTGTCTTCACAAACAACAAGCTGTCGTCAACCATAGATCGACGATAGGCTCGACTTGTTCGACTATCTTCGAACGCCGATCGACGATCTTCAAGCAGATAAGCTATCATCAACCATAGGTCAACGATAGGCTTGATCCGATCGACTATCTTCGAACATCGTTCGACGATCTTCAAACAAGTTTCAACAAGGCAGACGTCACACTTAGTCTCTTCCATTAATCATGCCTAGTTGAACCAAAAAGAACAGATGCTTCTGTTCATCTAAGGGCTTGATGAATATATCATCTCTCTGAAGGTCAGTGGATATGAACTCAAGACTGATCTTGTTCTTTTCCACACAATCTCTCAGGAAATGGTGCCGGATCTCAATGTGTTTCGTTCTAGAGTGGTGCACATGTTTTTGTGCAATAGATATAGCACTGGTACTATCACACATGATTTTTGTGTTCTTGTGTGTGTACCCATAATCCAAAAGCTGGTTTTGTATCCACTGGATCTGTGAACAATAACTAGCAGCTGCTATATATTCAGCTTCTGCAGTTGAAGTTGAGACAAAAGCCTGCTTCTTACAGAATCAAGAGACCAATCTCTCTCCCAAGAACTGACAAGTTCCTGAGGTACTTTTCCTGTCAACTCTACAGCCAGCATAATCAGAATCAGAGTATCCAATTAACTCAAATTCTGATTCAGCTGGGTACCAAAGTCCTAGATTTGGACATCCCTTCAGGTATCTCAAGATTCTCTTGAGAAGAATCAGATGAGATTCCTTGGGGTTGACCTGGAATCTAGCACAAAGGCATGTAGCAAACATTATATCTGGCCTACTTGCAGTTAAATACAATAGGGAACCAACAATGGCCCTATAATTCTTTTGATCAATAGGCTTTCCCTGATCATCAGAATCTATAACTACATTAGTAGTCATAGGTGTATGCATTGCTGAAGCATCAGCCATCCCAAACATCTTTACCAATTCCTTGGCATATTTGGATTGGGAGATGAAGATGCCATCAGCATCTTGCTTTACTTGGAGACCAAGAAAGTAAGACAGCTCACCCATACTACTCATCTCAAACTTAGAATACATCAAGTTAGAGAACTTTTTGCACAGTTTGGGATCAGTGGAACCAAAAATAATGTCATCCACATACACTTGAACTAACAGGATTGTGTCCTTGTGGTGCTTGATGAAAAGTGTTCTATCAATTACTCCCCTAACAAAGTTGTGCTCTAACAGGAAACTAGCTAGAGTCTCATACCAGGCTCTTGGTGCTTGTTTGAGTCCATAAAGAGCTTTTTGCAACTTAAAAACATGTGAGGGCTGAGTTGAAGAAACAAACCCAGGTGGTTGTTCAACAAATACCTCTTCCTTTAGCTCACCATTTAGAAAGGCACTTTTGACATCCATCTGAAAAACCTTAAACTTCATATAGGCTGCATAGGCTAGAAAGATCCTTATTGCCTCTAGCCTTGCAACAGGAGCAAAGGTTTGGTCATAATCTATACCTTCCTCCTGTCTGTAGCCCTGAGCTACAAGCCTAGCTTTGTTCCTTACAATGATTCCAATTGCATCCAACTTGTTTCTATACACCCACTTGGTTCCTATGATCAGTTGGCCTTTAGGTCTTGGAACTAAAGTCCATACTTTACATCTTTCAAACTGATTGAGTTCCTCTTGCATAGCAATGATCCAGTGGGGATCTAGCTCAGCATATTTAATGGTGAGGGGCCCAATCTATGAAAGGAAACAAGCATGCATCACATCCTGTCTTAACTGATGTCTTGTTTGAACACCAGCTGATATGTCTCCAATCACTTGAGATGTAGGATGATCTCTAAGTGTGACAACATCAGCAGGTAGGATGTGATCTTCAGCAATAGTTGGGATTAATTCCTCAGGAGGAATTTGATCTACTATTGGTGGTACATCAACAACTTCTGCAATGTCTTCATCACTGTCTGACTCAGTGATATGAAGAGTTGATAGATGGAGAATCTCTTGAGTGACATCTTTGCTAGATTCTGGTACCTGCAATGAACTTGAGGAAGGGGAAGTTTCCTTCTCCTTGTAAAATATTTGAGATTCATCAAAGGACACATGAACAGACTCTTCAATTTTGGAAGATGATTTATTAAATACCCTATAAGCTTTGCTTACTTGGGAATATCCAAGAAAAATTCCCATTGAAGCTTTTGCTTCAAATTTTCTAAGGTATTCTTTATTATTATTATGAATATAAACTACACAATCAAATACTCTAAAATAATTTATTTTAGGTTTCTTTCCTTTAAGCAACTCATAAGGAGTTTTACACTTAAGCTTGTGTATAAGACTTCTATTCAAGACATAGTTGGCTGTACTAACAGCTTCTGCCCAATAGGAAAGAGGCATATTAGCATCTGCCAACAATGTGCCTACAGCTTCAATTAGTGTTCGATTCTTCCTTTCAACTATCCCATTTTGTTGGGGAGTTCTAGGAGCTGAGAAGCTATGTTTGATACCTTCTCTCTCACAGAATTCTTGCATGAGAAGAGAGTCAAACTCAGTACCATGATCACTTCTGATTAAGGCCACATGAGTAGAGTACTCAGTCTGCACACATAATAGAAAATCTGTAAGGGCTTTGAAGTTATCAGCCTTAGTTCTCAAAAAGAACACCCAACTGAACCTAGAGAAGTCATCTACAATGACTAGGGTGTAATACTTCCCTCCTAAACTCTGTACATTTATTGGGCCAAATAGGTCCAAATGTAATAAATACAGGATTCTAGAAGAATCACTTTTATTTACTGATTTAAATGAATTCTTGGTTTGCTTGCCTAATTGACAAGCCTTGCATAGGCTCTCCTTCTTGTAGGGGCAAGAAGGTAAACCTCTAACAAGGTTGTGTTTAGATAACCTAGATATGTTCTTGAGGTTAACATGACTAAGCCTTTTATGTCATAAGGTATTGTTATTTGTTACTTCATTAAATAAGCAGATTTTAGAGTGAGTTGAGTTAAAATCTACTAAATAAATGTTACCTTGTCTAATACCTACTAACACAACATTATTATTTAAAGTAATATTACAAAGAGAGTTAGAAAATGATACCTGGTATCCAGCATCACATAACTGACTTACTGAAATGAGATTATGCTTCAGTCCAGTTACATAAGTAACTCTCATGAATGTTACGGCTCCAATTGTCATCCTGCCATAGCCTTCAGTTTGACCACAGCTTGAATCTCCAAAGATCACCTTTGGGCCAAGCTTGGCCTTGAACCTTGACAGATGTTCTTTATTTCCTGTCATATGCTTGGAGCAACCACTATCCAAATACCACTTATTTTGAGTGATAGGATAGGTCTTCACCTACAAATAAATCAATTAAACATTGTGGACCCAGGTAACCTTGGGTCCCTTGTTTTTCACATAAGAAAAACTGGAAATAAATGAATAAGCAGGTTGAGGGTGATAACCTAACGGGTAAGATCTCCTAGGTGGGATTCTCCATGCAGATGATGGGTCAATGAACCTGGGGTTTCTGTTTATATTCGGGTTTCTAAAGTTCTGGTTGAAGTTTTGAAATTCATGTTGAAAACGTCGATCAACGTTCGACGATGGGTGCTCAGATCGTCGATCTCCGTTCGACCACTGAGCCTGCGATCGTCGAGCAGCGTTCGACGCTCTTTGTATTTCCTTAAACTTTTGTTTTCTTTTCTCTCTCTTAGCTTTATTTAAAGCTTTATTAACCAGATTAACTTGCTCAGTGTTCTTTATCCCATCAGCTGAGATAAAGTTCACTGGAGTTGAAAGATAGTTTTTAAGAATGATTGGGGGTTCACTAGAAGAAGCTCCTAAGCCTAATTTGTTATTGCCTGACCTAGTGTTAGACATGCTAGTTATTTCAAGCAACTTAAGGCTTCTACCATTCAGAGATTCTTCTAACCTTTTGGACTTAGCTAATTCATTCTTAAAGAATTTTATTTCTTCACTAGAATTAGTGAGCTCTGCTGTTAACCTAATATTTTCAATAGAAATTAATTCAGATTTAGCTAGTTTATTTCAAAGCTCTTTTATTTCCTTTTCAGAACTAATTAAATCTAAACACAAAGATTTAAAATCTGATTTAAATTCAGCAGATGTAAAATCATAAGAAGACAATACCTCATCTTCTGTTGGCATTTTTTCATCAGAATCTGAACTCTCTGTAGCTGAGTGATTGCTGCAGGCATCATTTGCCATCAGACAAACTTCCTTTGCCTTCTTTTCTTCCTCATCCTCACTAGAGCTTGAGGAGGAAGATTCCTCATCAGAATCGCTCCAGGTTTCAGCAACAAAACCTCTCTCCTTCTTTTTGTTCTTCTAGGAGGATGGCTTGGAATGCTTCCTGTGCTGATCCTTGTCTTTCCTTTTCTCTTTATTCTTTTCCTCTTGATAGTCTGGAAGAATATGTCCAGGCTTCCTGCAATCATAGCAAATTATTTCTTTAGTAGGAGTATGATCATACCTTGGTTTTTCTTCATATTTTGAAGATTTCTTTCTGAATTTTTTTCTTCCCATCTTGAGAAACCTTTTGGCAAATAATGCCATCAGTTCCTCATTGGACTGGCTTCCTTCAGAAGCATCAGCAGCTTTGAGAGCAAGAGTTTGCTCTTTTCTTGTGGGAGTTGGGGTCTTTGCTTCAGCCTCAGCTTCCCTGGACTTCAGCACTTGCTCAAAGGACTTGAGCTTGCCGAGAAGGGCTTTTGTTGAGATTTCTGTTGTGCTTCTGGCCTTCTTGATAGGCCAGATCCTCAGATCCCATGTGCTAGGGAAGCACATAAGAATCTTATCATTGACCTCTGTCAATGAAATATCCTTATCAAGAGTCCTCAGCTCATTGATGATTGAGCTGAGCCTTGTGTACATTGCTTCAACTGATTCAGCATCAGTTTTCTTGAAATTTTCATACTAGGAGATAAGGTTGGACCTTCTGTCCTTCCTTTCATCAGCTGAACCAGCTACAATCTGGTTCAGTGTATCCCACATTGCTTTTGCTGAGGAGCAGTCAACAACCTTCTGGAATACTTCATCAGACATTGTCTGAGCCAGAATGTTCATTGCCTTAGCATCTGCTATCTTTGCCTTTTTGTATTCATCATTGTAATCTGGAGGAGGCACTGCACTCATATCAGTTGATGATGAAGCAGTAGCTGCAACAGGTGCTCTTGGTGGTCCTGTAAAAATAGAAGCAAAAATACTCTCATCAATAGAGTTCATATATAGTTTAATCCTTACCTTCCAGATGCTGAACTTGGCTAAGTTGCTTGCTGGAGGTCTGGTGCTAGAGTAATCCTTGAATTGGGCCATGATAGTGAAAGTGAATATTTATAATCCTTGGTATCTATCATGATCTTGTGACTTAGGTGTTAGCCTATACAGTCAGACAACCTCCCTCTGATACCAATTGAACGAAAAGGGATAGATACTACTCTAGAGGGGGGGGGGGGGTGAATAGAGTAATCAAAAATTGCACTAGCAAAGTTGACTGTCTACTCAACTCCCTTGGAGTTAATTGCGGAATGAAGGTTATAGATATTTGAGAAGTAACCCTAAAGCCTAACACAAGTGTTGTGCACAAAAGACAGCCAACTATAATTACAGTTAAGGCTTGGAATCCTAAACAGCAACTAGCAAACCTAGTTAAAACTAATCACAGCCAACAGCACAAGTAATAAATCAAACAACCAAACGACACAAGGGAATTTATAGTGGTTCCCCAAACAACTTGGGTACGTCCACTCTTCTACCAACAAGGTAGGAATCCACTCAGGTTTTTGATCAGGTGCCCTGCCACCAACAAAATCTGCTTCAGGTAGATCCAGAAACCCTTTAGACTTTTGATCAGGTGTCTAAAAACCAACATAGGTTTTTGATCAGGTGCCCTGCCACCAAGGTATACTTTTGAAGGGAGTAATAACCCTTTACAGGAGGGGGAAAGGAGGTTAAAATGTCTTCTCTATTTTAAATAGAATTAGAGAAGCTCAAGAACTTGCACTGAGCTAGAAAGCTCTAAAGAGTCAAGGCTCCCCCTGGCTAAAAGAATGTCCAGGTGAAGTCTTGCTTCAGTGCAGAAAACACTTCAGAAAATCTGAAGGAAAAAGCTACAAGAAGATAATAAATATGAATTGAAAATTCTTCTTCTGGCAGCTATCTTCTTCTTCTTCTTCTTCAAAAAGCTCTGAGTGAAGATCTTCCTGGAGGCAGGAGAACTCAGGTTGAAGAAGAGTGAAGAGCTAAAACTTCTTCTCAGTTGAATGTGAACGAGCTGAGAGCAGTTGTAAACTGTAAGTTGTAAGCTTGAATGCTGCTGTTAGCTTTTTGCTATATAAACTAGTTGATTTCTTTCTCCAAAGAATTCTTTATATAGCAGCAGCAATAACAGCTCTAATTTGAGTTTGAATCTTGTCTTCTACTGAAATCTGCAAGCTGGGCTGCAAATAGCATAAAGCAAGAACAAAAACTGCAGACAGATATCCTATAAAAGGATAAAGCTTTCTAAGAAGCTGCAAGTAACTCTGATAAAATAATACTAGAGAAAGTCACATCAGAAGAGACTTTTTACGGCCAAAGAAGACTTTTTGAGTCTAACGGCTATAAAGGACAGTCTGTCAGATAAAGCAGAAAACATATTTCAACTAATAAGACAAACAACTTTGTCAGAAAAAGATTGGCTCATGCATAAGGAATGGAGCAGATATTGCATGGAAATGATATCATAAATTTATTCAAATAATCTTTTATAAAATATGCCAAAATAAATATGAAATTAATCACATCATAGAAGATGACAAAATTACTCAAGACATACCTCAAAACGTCGAACGACCCTCGGAGATCGTCGACCGAAGCACAGAGATCGTCGACCTATCGGACAGATAGTCGAACTATCAAAGAAGATAGTCGAACTACCTCAGCAAATAGTCGACCTATCAGAACAGATAGTCGAGCTATCAGATAGTCGACCTATCAAGACAGATAGTCGAGCTATCAAGCAAAACAGATAGTCGACCTATCATCAGATAGTCGAACTATCAAAGAAAACAGATAGTCGACCTATCAACAGATAGTCGAACTATCAAAGAAAACAGATAGTCGACCTATCAACAGATAGTCGAACTATCAAAGAAAATAGATAGTCGACCTATCAACAGATAGTCGAACTATCAATGAAAACAGATAGTCGACCTATCAACAGATAGTCGAACTATCAAAGAGAACAGATAGTCGACCTATCAACAGATAGTCGAACTATCAGATAGTTGAACTATCCAAGCAGATAGTTGAACTATCAAGAAGAGCAGATAGTCGACCTATCAATAGATAGTCAAACTATCAGATAGTTGAACTATCCAAGCAGATAGTTGAACTATCAAGAAGAGCAGATAGTCGACCTATCAACAGATAGTCGAACTATCAAAGACAACAGATAGTCGACCTATCAAGCAGATAGTCGAGCTATCAGGAAGACGATCGTCGATCGGCTGATCGACGATAGTCGAGCGACGTTCAACTATAGTCGAACCAGAAATTACTTAGCCAGATTTTCATCTGGACAGGCAATTCTACACAACTAGATAATCTATCTTATCAACTAACCTTTGACCATAGATAAATCTTGGGTCAAGAGACTAAAAGAGAAGACTGAACTCAAATCAAAAACTAGGATACCAACATATTGCCAATGTAACCCTCTTAAAGAGAATGGTGTAATTTAGGGTTGGTTTACCCTAGGGTTCAAACTCAAACCCTAAGGAAGGGCCCTTGAGTTTTGTGAAGGGCATAGGGGAAAATGCCCTTGTGTGACCTTGTAACTCAGTAGAGTTGAATGTAGCAAAACCTAAGTCCTCTGGTATGAATCTTAGAGGATTTGGAGGAAGGTTGATACCTCAAAACCATAACCCTAGTTTTAGGGTAGAAGCTCAAAAATTGTAACACGGTCTCTAAATTATAGTTAAAAGTTGTGAAACTTGGGTAGAGTAAGTTTTAGTCTAGGTAGAACTCTTACTAATTTTTATTAGAATTTTATGGGTTATATTTCTAGTACTTTATTTGTTAGGTATCAATTTTCCCAAACTAGTGTTTTAATTATTTTGATTACTCTGTTCATTTGAATTTAATGAAACTTGGCCAGTAGATGACTTAGGTCTAAATGAATATCCCTAAATTTTGTTACCAATTTTTAGGTTATTATATTTTGTACTTCCTTCACAAGTTCCAAAAGGGCAATTATGGTCAATAAATCATTTAGAGCAAATTACCTACTGTAAAATTATGAAACCTGGCCACTGATGTTTTCAGATCAATACTTAGTTGTAGGATTTTATTCATGATTTTTAGGAGAACATTTACAATACTTGCTTTACAAACATAACTTTTTGAGATTTTGGTAATTATTTATTCTAGAGCTCAATTCCAATTGAATAATTATAAAATTTGGCCACTGATGTTTTTAGGACAGTATTTGCTCTAGAAGATTAATAAAGAATTTTTGGATGATTATTTACTGCACTTACTTCATTAATGTAAGGAAAAAAGATTTATTCTCAAAATTAAATTAGAGTCATTAAAGTACTGTAAAATTATTATATCTTGGATTTACTGATAAATTGTTGTTTAGAATTTATCATGATTTTATGAAGCTTTATCCATATCTAAAAAGTGCACTTTATGTTCAATTGGTAGCTCTTGGAACTCTTAAGAAAATTAATTAAATATCAGAATAATTAGGAAAATTATAATCTTCTAGATTTAGTCTATTTGTGTCATTATAAGTCTCCAGTAAATAATTTAGGGCATTCAGAAGATTATTTAGATTATCTCTTATCCGGTTCGACTTATAGTCTAGGTTGGTCTGTACTTAGCAAATCATTATAGTTGCAATAGGTTATGATTTGCGATAGTTGTTGGAGTTAGTCATTTTGCTTGGTCGGATAGATGTGGATGATTTCACCATAGAAGGATGGGAGGGGTTGTGAGAAGTGGTTTGGCTAGAGTGTAGAGGTGCTCGGGTTCGACGAAAGATCATCTTTCCCGAAGAGAGGAAGGTTAAAAATCACACTAGGTTAGTCTATCGTAACACGAGAAAGTAATGGGTAAGGGAATCAACCAATAATAATAAGTGCCTTGCGAAAGGGAACGATGAGATTCAGCTACCATCATAGTTCCTAGTGCCCTTTGAGAGCCCTTCACAGGGAATATCAAGGGCAGTTCTGGGTTAACGTAAACTGTATTAACAAACTGAAAAGAGTAACCTAGTAATTATGATCTCATATTTCACAAACACTGTTAGCATAGGAAGATTGTTTGGAGCTTCAGCTCGGTTAGTTTTAAGACGGACAGTTTTTCCGGGGAGCTTCGGCTCGATTGGTTGATACGTTAAATTTGCATGTGCATAAAAGGAAAGAAAATAAAGATGGTGGGTCTTCGGTATTGGAAGGTCGATGCACCGACGCCAATACGCTGACTCAGCAAGTGTGGTTAGCATTTCGCCAACAGAAGTCTGGTGCGCTAGCCGGCAAGAGTACGCAGGAGTCCGCTTCGTGCACCAAGCGTTGAGGCGTATAATAGGTCTGACCGGTAGTGCTTTACTGGTATAGAGGTGGGCGAGGCCCAACCCACCGCTTCCGTCTGCCACTACGGAGGTATCCTAGGAGGTTACAGCTCCAGAAAGGGGGAACTAAAAGTCTGTGTGCATTGAGTCGGGTGTATGTGTTGCACTTGCATGTTCCATCATACCCACTAGCATGTCATAGCATAATCGATTCATTTAACCCCTGACACCTAAGGTATAAGTGGAATGGGACGCCTATACATTAGGATTTACAAAACGACCCCTTGGTCTATAAGCTTGTGTGGGCAAGTTTATAAATTAAGGTCAAATTATTTATATATATATATTGTTGTTAATAACCGACACCCCAACGTATAAATTGGTATGAGACTCTTTATACGATCAGAGCCCTACAGAAGATCCCTTGGCTTATGCGTTTCCGCACATAAGTTAAGGTTATTTTTCCATACTTTACTTTACTGCCACATGTATTATAAAATTGCTAGTATAGGTCCGCTGCCACCTGTTTTTGATTACTCTCCACCTTCATGTCCTCACCTCTCTTCCTCTCCGCTCGGTGCCTAGGGGCCATGGGGGAAGGGGCGGGGGATGATAGGGCTTAGTCTTATAGACTAAAGGTTTTCGGACCACATCATTTAGGGGATCGTGGAGCCCAGCATGGAGGAGCAGCCCCAGAGGTCGACCCGTTTGGAGATAAGGCAGTCTAGCTCAGGAGTTCAGATAGTTGGGACTGTGAGTCCCGACTTATAGTAGATGTTATAGTTTGCTTCCGCTTGTGCATCCTGTAGTGAGGATTTTGATGTATCGGGCATAAGCCCTTTCTTTCAGTACCTTTTATATTATTTCTATGGACTCTTCCTTCGTGGAGATATTATTACTCTGATGTGATTTTTATTGTGGATTTTATGGCTAGAGTTTTACTACATTTTGTGTTTACTCTACTATTACTGTTTTTCTGTGATCGAATCAGCCGGCAGAATCGGCGTTTCGCGGTGATGACCCTTCAGAGCGTGAAGGTGTCACCGCAAAGCGGCGATTCTTGGCCTAAGACCCCGGTGTCAAAAAGAAAAAAAATGGGGTCTTATAAGTGGTATCAGAGCAAACCTCGATTAGAAGAGTAGCAGTCCACTAACCCTAGGTCACCTCCGCTCGAGTTTAGTTTGGGGACAAACTAAGCAGCGGAAGCGTGGTGTGCCCATGTGGGGATCACATGTAATTGTCCACTGTTAATTAGGCTTGATTCAATTACTTACAGACGGTTTTTGATATGCAGCCTCCAACATAGCCTACACCACAGGGCAGAGTCCAGCAGACTCCGAATGATGCACCACCTCCCCCGGTCCCCACTCCGTTCCAGATGTCGGAAATGGGGCAGAACTTGACAACAATACTTGATGTGTTAAGGGTCCAACAGGCACCGACACCGCAGCCAAACCCGGGGGCCAACTGGTTGAGTATCTTCAGAGCTTTGTATCCCCCGTCCTACTTGGGAACAGAGTCAGCCGTTTGGACAGAGGAATGGCTTGACATCATGTATGAGATGCTGACTGGAATTCGGTGCCCTTGGGAAGAGAGGGTGCCCTTGGTGGTTTCCTGCCATGAGTCACATGCAAAGAGATGGTGGAAGACCTCGTTGGACACGATATTTGCAGACAGGGAAATAACAGAGATTTCTTGGGAGGATTTCATGGGCACGCTGTTGGAGCACTTTGTTCCACAGTCGGCCAGGGACGAACTAGATGATAGATTTTTTACAGTTGAGATAGGGGAACAAGTCGGTGGTGGAGTACCACCAAGAGTTCAACCACCTAGCCCGGTTTGCGGACTCGTATCAGTTAGACGAGGCTGGATATACCAAGAGATTCTACAAGGGCCTCCGAGAGGAGCTGACGGATGCACTGCTGCTTGTATCCGATGGGCCCATTTCCCGGATACTGGAGATGGCTAAAAGGATAGAGGCTGATTGACAAGCTACTCGGGGTCGGAAACGACCAACGGAGGATCAAGGTCGAGGAGCAAGGAACGATCAGAGACGAGCCCATATAACGGACGGGAGAAGGGTCGAGGACCAGCCTCGTCAGGAGGCAAGACAGGAAACAAGGGATCCAGTGGTGGCTCCACCACCTCTTCAGGCACGGGAGGGCCAGAGACCCGGGGGAATGACATATCCCCCACCAGAGTGCTTCCACTGCCATCAGTTTGGGCACATCCGCAGAAATTGTCCTATGAGAGGGGCACCCACACCAGCTCCACCGGCTGCCTAGCCAGCGCAGTACTTTGGAGGCCGAGGTCGTGGCCGAGGACGTGCATACCAGGGGGAGATTGTAGACAAGAAAGGGAGCAGATGTATGCTTTGGACCTAGCGCAACCTCGAAACCCAGAGCAGGTCATAGCAGGTACGCCAGGATGTTTAATGATTTAAATAGAATTCCCTTTCTCAGTTGTTAAATTTATAGAACTGCACTATATAGAATAAATAGGAAAGAAAACTCGTTATAGAATCCTAAGATATTTAATCGCCCCAAGTATAGCCTTCATCAGCGGCAAGCCTGCCCGCACACTTTTCGATACCGGAGCTACTCACTCCTTTGTGTCGGAAACGTTCGTAGAAAGACTGGAAGGCGTGGAGCGATTAACGGGCTCGGAGATGAGGGTGCGACTACCCGATGGATCTGAACTCCTTACCTCGAACCACTGCAATATGGAGGCAGAAATTGGTGGAAAGGCGTTCGAGGCTCCATCGATGCTTTTGAAGCTGATGGACTACGACTTGATCCTGGGCATGGCATGGTTGCACTAGAACCATGCACAGATTGATTGCCAAGCAAAGAGGATCACCGTGAGACACGGGGACTCTTTTATTATTATCGAAGGTATAAGACTTGCCTCCCGTATTCTCTTATCATCAGTTCAGGCCGTTAAGGCCCATCTACAGGGGGAGGAGGTTTATCAGGTTCATTTTGAGATGACGGAGGTCAAGGAATCTGTGACGGACATTCCAGTAGTACGAGATTTTACCGACGTTTTTCCAGAGAAGCTGCCAGGTCTACCTCCGCACCGGGAGCAGGACTTCAGGATACAACTTGTGCCGGGGGACAAGCCGGCATCTAGGGCCCCTTACCGGATGGACCCGAAAGAGTTGACAGAGTTCAAAAGCCAGTTGCAGGAACTAGTAGAGGCAGGGTTTGTCCGGCCAAGCTCTTCACCGTGGGGAGCCCCGGTGCTATTTGTCAAGAAAAAGGACGGAAGTCTCCGCTTGTGTATTGATTATCGAGCGCTGAACAGACTAACGGTCCGGAATACATACCCGCTTCCACGGATTGACGAGTTGTTTGATAACCTAGAGGGAGCGCATTTCTTCTCGAAACTTGACTTGAGGTCAGGTTATTACCAACTACGGATTCGAGAGGAGGACATTCCGAAGACCGCCTTCAGTAGTAGATACGGACTGTTTGAGTTTACAGTGATGCCCTTTGGGCTCACAAATGCGCCGTCAGCATTTACAAGCCTCATGAACAGGGTATTCGAGGAGTATTTGGATGTATTCGTCATCGTATTTATTGACGACATCCTCATCTACTCAAGGACGGAGGAGGAGCATACACGACACCTGACGTTGACTCTGGAGAGGCTACGGGAGCACCAGATGTACGCGAAGTTAAGCAAATACCAGTTTTGGTTAAAGGAGGTGGCCTTCTTAGGTCATATTATCAGCGGTGCTGGGTTGGCAGTAGACCCGGCCAAGGTTCGGGCAGTTCAGGATGGCCACCGTTGAAGACAGCCACGGATGTACGGAGCTTCCTTGGACTTGCCGGATATTACCGGAAGTTCGTTGAAGGATTCTCCCGAATTACACTCCCTCTTACATCCCTGACAAAGAAGGAATCCCCTTTCGTTTGGACGCCACAGTGCGAGGCGGCCTTTGTGGAGTTGAAAGGTCGGCTTACCTCGGCTCCCATTCTCGCTCTTCCGTAGGGAAGGGAGGGATTCCAGGTGTACACGGACGCCTCCAACCAGGGGATGGGTGTCGTTCTGATGCAGAACGGGCACGTAATAGCCTACGCCTCCCGACAGCTGAAGATACATGAGAAGAACTATCCGATGCATGATCTGGAGATGGGTGCAGTGATCTTTGCTCTGAAGATTTGGCGACACTACCTCTACGGGGTTCACTATGACATCTTCTCAGATCACAAAAATTTGAAATACGTGGACACACAGAAGGAACTCAACATCAGACAGAGACGTTGGGTGGAGTTCTTGTCGGATTACCAGTACACCATGCACAACCATCCCGGGAAGGCGAACGTGGTGGCAGATGCTTTGAGTCGGAGAGGAGATACCTCAGGGAAGGGACCACATCTGATGTCCATGGAGCTAGTCCAGTCATTCAGAGATATGCAGATATCCCTAGTATCCAAGAATGATCCAGAGCTGTATAGGGAGTATCTAGCATCGATGGTGGCCATAGATGGTATTCAGGACCACATCCGGGACGGACAGAGGACAGATGCATCGGCAGAGCCGATATTCCAAGCCTTGGAGGAGGGTTCGACGGGAGAGTATTCACTAAGAGATTGGTTGCTATGTTTTAGAGGCAGGGTCTATATACCCGCAGGAGGCCAGTTCGGGAGGACATCATGGTGGAGGCACATTGTAGCAGATATTCTATACACCCGGGGATCACCAAGATGATGACAGACTTGAAGAAGACGATGTTTTTGCCAGGGATGAAGAAGGACATTACATACTTCGTGATTCATTGTGAGGCACGCCAGCTGGTGAAGACGGAGTGCAGGAACCCCGCAGGATTGCTACAGCCACTTCCGGTGCCGGAGTGGAAATTTGAGGACATCGCGATGGATTTCATTCATGGCCTCCCCCGATCACGGACGTGAAACGATTCGATTTGGGTCATCGTCGATCGGCTGACGAAGGTGGCCAGATTCATTCCGATCAGAAAAGATGACTCGGTTGGGGGTACTAGTGCGGAGATTCGTAGAGCAGTTCATTCGTTACCACGGGGTGCCCAGGACGATCGTGTCGGATCGGGATGGTCGGTTCACATCCAGGGAGTGGAGATCCGTGCAGACTTACTTAGGCACGCGTTTGACCTTCAGCACAACTTTTTATCCCTAGATGGATGGGCAGACGGAACGCATCAACCGGACATTGGAGGACCTCCTAAGGTTATGCATCTTGGATCAAAATGAACCTTGGGAGAAGCTTTTACCACTAGTTGAGTTCTCCTATAACAACAGCTATCAGTCCAGCATTAGGATGACTGTAGGAATCCGCTTTCATGGATTCAGGATGAGGATCCGAAGGTGTTGGGATCAGAGTTTGTCGAAGACACCGAGGCTCAAGTGAGATTGATACGAGACAGGATGCTGGAAGCGCAGAGCAGACAGCCTAAGTACTATGACGCCTGACACTGTCAGGTAGAGTTCTAGGTGGGAGACCGGGTTTTCTTGAAGATCCGGCCCATGCACGGAGTTTCACAGGTGCGTGGTCGGAAGAAGAAGCTTATCTCTAGGTATATGGGCCCTTATAGGATCCTAGAGCGGATCGGGCCCCAAGCTTACAGGTTGGAGTTGCCACCGGAACTGGCGGGTTTACATCATGTGTTCCATATTTCTTCACTTAGGAGGGATCTACTACGCCCGTAGCAGCACATTTCGACCACAGATGGGCCGGTAGCTTTAGACCGGTCAGTTCACTTGGAGCCGGTTCGGATTGATGATAGAGGAGTACTGATCTTACGTCGCAAGAAGGTTCCGTTAGTCAAGGTTCTGTGGCGGAACCATGGCCAGGAGGAGCATACCTGGGAACCGCAGGACCTGATGCGACAAAAGTATCCAGAGCTGTTCCGTCAGGTATACGTCATAACCTCTCAGGATGTTCAATTTACTTTCCTATTTTAAACAAGTAGGAATGGAATTTCAAGAGTAGGGGCTAATCTTTTGTTTATTGGGGTCTAGACATTGCCAATTGTGCGAATTAGTCATATATGTGAGTTTTCCCTTTAAACCTCACTTAGCAAACATGGCGTCGGGATGTAATCTTTCATTTCTCATGGGATGTTAGAAGTTTCTTTCACTCCGATAGGAGTCCCCGTAGGCTTAACCTTAATTTCGGGGACAAAATCTTTATTTTGTTTATTGGGATTTGTAACATCCCATTTCTAACTAGACCCCTAAGAGTGGTTTTGATCATTACCAGGTCATGACAAAGCCCTAGGGAGCTTAAAAGGGCCAGGTAATCAAATGCCAAGGTGAGAATCACCTTGGTCTGCCTATAACACAACCTCATCACCAAACCTAGGGTTTGACCTTAAGGCTTCACCATGACTCCATGACCCCACCACAACACCACTAACCTATTAGAGGACCCACTAGAGCCTTAAGGGTCCATTAGAGTCAACCCAAGGTGACCAATTTGACCTAGGACCACCCTATGCTTAAATTAGGAAAGGTGCCCTAACAAAGGGAAGTTGGCCGCTAATGTGCCCAACCAATCTTGCCCAGGTCTTCCTAGACCTAAAGTGGTGTCAATGGGTCACCAAAGATCCATTGGGGTTAACTCTAGAGCCTGATTGACCCAAGTCAACCCTTGATCTAAAGTGGTCAAAGTGCCCTTACCAAGGGTCATGTGACCTCCAAAGTGTCAAGTCAACCCTACCCAGACCTACCTAGACCCTAAGAGGGGCCAATGGGTCAATAAGGATCCATTGGGGTCAGCCCTAGAGGCTAGGTGGACCAAAGTCAACCCAAGCCCATTTTGGGTCAACCTAGCCCAAATGGGCTAGCCCAAGCTCAAGCCCCCTCATGTGGCTTAATAAGAATATAATTTGTATGAGTGGGCTGCCTTTAGACCACAAGATTGACCAAGTCAACTTGGTGACTAGGAGAGAGAGAGAAAATGAGCTCCACCTCATTTTAATGGAGGAGAGAGAAATGGGAAGGAAGAGGTGGAATATAGGGGTTGGCCAAAAGGAGGCCAAAGGCCACCTTTAATGGCTGGATTCAACTCCCCTAGGGAAGGGGAGAAGTTTCCTGTCACAACCCGCATTTTCTCCGAATTAAGAATTATCAGAGTAAGAGAAAACACACATCATGATGCCACGTCAAGCAGGGGATAACTGCTGACGCTCAGGCAAATCCAACTACAATCTTTATGCAAGAAAATCATGTGCTTAATGAATAGAAAATCAGTTATTTTTAGAGTCCGTATCCCTCGGCTCAGTGGATCATCTAGTCCACAAAAGAAAACTATATTTAAACGCTGCGGAAAATACTTTAATTAGGTTTTACACCCTAAAGAGCGCATAAGGGTCCCAAGAGAACCACTCATGCTATGCAAGACACTACACTTAGTTTATATAATATATATAAGAAAACGGTTTTCGTACGTGATTTGTAATATAGTGATTAAGTTTATAAAAACATGCTGATCATGAGCTTCATTTATAATAGTATTTATAGTTTAAAAATAACTAGCAACCTAGCATAAAACCTTCTCAAAGCAAGTAGACTATCCCCAGAAAAAATAAATGGTAGCAGCAATAGTATATATCTAGTACAAGGTAAAAACTACTAGTGGGCGCCAACAACCTGACACGAACCCACCAGCACACATATATGTCTGTAAGAAAGTACTGAAAACAACCTCACAAACAAGGTAAACAAAACTCCAAAGTCCGGGAGTCCACCAACAACAACACCTCCAACTAGCCACCAGACCGGCTACAGCTCAGAACCTGGGGTATTCCAAAAGAAAACAGAATACCTCAGCAAGCAAAAATCAAGGTAAAACTGCATGAAAGAGTCAACCAAAAGGACAAAAATAACAGAAAACATGCAGTAGAAAGAGTCACAACTGTCCAAAACAGGACAACAAGAAATGCACAACGTACAAAGAAACAGCAACGACCCAGGCCAGGAACAACATCCTGCAGGGCCTACTAGACTACCAAGAGTCAGAATGCTGCAACACTACCAAAGAAGAAACTTCTAACACCCTAAACTGCGGGAAGTGATAGTAACAAAAACAACAACGAGGAACCAGATCGAAGGCAAACGCAGTCCCCCAATCCACCATGTCCAAGTCAAAAGCTCGAGGGTCAACACGTGAAAACACAAGGGACCTTCCACCCGACATGCCCAGCCCGTACCTGGAGCAAGAAATCCATGGGTGGCCTTGGCTATATCACACAACTCCACCCCCATAAAGAGCTACAACCACCACTACTATCCACGACCCACGATTCGGCCTTTAGGAAAATAAAGAAAACGGCCGACAAGGAAAACCCAGAAATACAACTGGAAAACCACTCGGAAACGAAATACAAGGTAAAGGAAGAGTGTTGAAATAAACCAACACGACTAGGCGTTGAGTGAAACCCACTCAGTGCCTACCTAAACTTTGGCCTTGAGTGAGCTAGCCTCACTCGCCGCCAAAATTAAGTTACTACCCACAAGCCCACTAAAGAAAACGGAGCTCGACGACAGTCGAATGACCAAGGCAGAAGATCCAGAACTCAAGTAATTGCCTGCCACTTGAGTAACTAAACTCCCGCACTCGAAATCACCTAAATTCGCCTATCAAAAGAAAATATACAAAGCGCACGATCAGTGACGCACGATCAGTGGTCGTGCGCACTCATCGGCTGATGATCGTGCGAAACGAACCTGGAAACCTGACAGAAAACCTAGCAACTGCGCACGATCAGTGTCGCACGATCAGTGGTCGTGCGCACTGTTGCCAGCGCTCGTGCGATTGCCCGAGACAGAACTTTGGAAACTGAAATTTATACGCGCACGAACAGAGGCACACGACCAGTGGTCATGCGCCCTAAAGGTTAATGACCGTGCGCGGCAAACCTGTACCGTTTGGAATTTTCCGAACGACACCGGAACGCGCACACGACTCACGCCACTGCAGTAGCAGTAGACAACTATCAACGTCGCACGCTACTACCGTATAAACTATGCCTAACCATTCGAATAATACCATAACGAAGGAAATTGGCAACCACACCCCCCTCCTAACTCTCCCTCTCGGCTACGCCCGAACCAGAGCATCAATCAAAATTAAAGGAAAACAACGGCTTCGCGCCGACAAATTGGATTCCAAACATCACAACATAGGGGGGGTTTCAGTAGGAAGAACTAAGCCCTATAGTTAGCAAGAAAACGAGAACAACAAGGCCTCTAACCTAGGCTAACCGGGATTTCAATTTCAGCAAATAAAATCAAAGAAAACACTAGGTAAGGGCAAGAATACCACTTGCCTCAAATCTCAGCGAAGCTTTGGACTGTTTTCCTCCTCTTCGCACGGATCAAGACGGCCGCAACACCTAGAACAAGGACTCGGCCATTAATGGCGGAAAACTTCCAAAACTGAAAATTCCAATCCTTCCAAAACTCCACGAAAATCGAATTTCTTACCGCAGGAATGAAGGTCTCGACGAGAGCAATCCGTATCCACTCTCGGAATCGAATTCCGTCCACAAACGCTCCGGGAATCGGCGTCCGAAGGGAAGGCTCGGCGGTTATTTCTCTCGTACAAGGGGCGGCGGTTTCTTACGTGAAGAAGATGATGGGGCTTTTCATTTCATCTTATTATGTATATATATATATAATTATATAATTATATAATTAATTACAAAATTACATAAAGCACCAAATCGACGCGAAAACCGATTCACCTCGGAATTCGACGAAATTCGCACCGTAGCTAAATACCCACGCTACGAACACAACGGCGAAGTCGAAATTAACTTTCGACGAACAGAACTCGAGTTATGCCCAAACAAAGCCAAACACAAACATCCCCCCGAGAGGCCACACCGGGTCACCAAAACGACTCGGTTTGCTAGGGAGATCTTGCCAACAGGCTACCAAACAGGGCACTCAGTTCCAAGGAGCTAAACCATACTCCACACATGGCACAAGCCACGGAAACGCGTCATCGTAACGCCAAACGAGAATAAAAATAATCGCTGAAAAGACGGGGCGTTACAGTCACTCCCCCTAAAAGAAAGTTTCGTCCCGAAACTTTACGCACAACCCTCCTACAAAAGAAGGAAAAAGTAACAAACGGAAGTTACAAAGGGAAACATACCTATCAAATCAGAGGAACAGGTGAGGGTACGCCCTCCTCATGGCCGACTCTAGCTCCCACGTCGCGCTCTCCAAATCCTGATTTTTCCACAGAATTTTCACCATCGGTATGGACTTCTTTCGCAGCACACGCTCCTGAGTATCCAAAATACGAACTGGCACCTCAACGAAAGAGAGGTTGGGCTCTAACTGGGGCACAACATCCAAGAGTTGCCCACTGCTGCGCACACACTTCCGCAATTAGCTAACATGAAAAACATTATGAACACCAGGGAAGTTCGCTGGCAAATCCAATCTATATGCAGACACACCAATCCGCTCCAAGACCTCAAACGGGCCCACATACCTTGGGTCCAATTTCCGATTTTTACCAAATCTCTTCACACCAACCATTGGAGAAACCTTGAGGTATACATGATCCCCTACTGAAAATTCCAAAGCAGACCTACGCCGATTGGCGTTCTTTTCATACCTCTCCTGGGCTAAACGAAGCTTCTCCCGAATAAGCTTCACGGCGACTTCCATCTCTTCTAGAGCATCAGGACCCAACAAAGGCTTCTCACCAGCCTCAGCCCAAAACAACGGAGTCCTACAGCGCCTCCCATACAAGGCTTCGAACGGAGCCATCTGCAAGCTTTCCTGATAACTGTTATTGTAAGCAAATTCCATGAGTCGCAGACGCTCATCCCACGCTCCACCGTGGTCTAAAATATAGCACCGGATCATATCCTCAACAATCTGATTGACCCGCTCCGTCTGCCCATTGTTCTGAGGGTGGTACGCAGTAGAATACCTCAGATCCGTACCCAAACCCTCCTGCAGACTCTGCCAAAAACGAGAAGTAAACCGGGAGTCTCGATCAGAAATGATGCTAACTGGCACACCGTGGAGTCGGATGACTTCATTCAAGTACAACTCCGCTATCTTCTTCATCGGGTAATCAATCTTATAAGGCATGAAGTGAGCACACTTCGTCAATCTATCCACTATAACCCAAACAGAATCAAATCCTCTCGGGGATTTTGGCAAACCCGTAATGAAGTCCATAGATATACTCTCCCACTTCCAAGTCGGGATCTCTAGCGGAGTCAACTTACCACCAGGCCTTCTATGATCGGCCTTCACACGCTTGCAAGTGTGACACTCAGCAACATATCGGGCTATATCTCCTTTCATACCATACCACCAAGCAATTTGCTTTAAGTCACGGTACATCTTCGTAGATCCTGGATGGTAGGCAACGCTGGAACCATGAGCCTCACTGCAAATCATACTCTTAATGTCCCCAACAGCGGGAACGCAAAACCTGCCGCGGTACTTCAAAGTACCCGCATCATCAATAGAAAAATCTGGCAACTCTCCCTTCTCTGTCCTGGTAAAAAGGTGCAACAGATCCGGATCGTCCTTCTGATGCAATCTAGTCAAAGAAATCCAGGACGGCTCTTCCACTGATAAGCTACTCTGTAAACTACAGCATCCCACTGAAATATCCATAAGGAGGAACTCCTCAACAAATCGATCGGCGGAGAGGTTAAAGATCTTTCTCGTCTTTCGGCTCAGGGCGTCGGCCACCACATTGGCCTTGCCCGGATGATACTGGATTTCCACATCATAATCCGCTACATACTCAAGCCACCGCCGCTGACGCAGATTCAACTCCTTCTGCGTGAACACGTACTTCAGGCTCTTATGGTCAGTAAAAATCTTGCACTGAGCCCCATAAAGTAAGTGCCTCCACAACTTCAACGCATAGATAACCGCTGCAAACTCAAGGTCATGCGTAGGATAATTCCGCTCATGAGTTTTCAACTGCCTTGACCCATAAGCAATTACTTTTCCATCCTGCATTAATACGCATCCCAGACCTATATGTGAAGCATCCACATATACATCATAATCCACGCCCTCAGTAGGTAGGGTCAGAACGGGAGCAGTACACAATCTCCTCTTTAACTCCTGAAAAGCTTCTTCGCACTTCTCGCTCCAAACAAAAGCCACATTCTTCTGAGTCAGCTTGGTCAATGGTGCGGCTAGAGAAGAGAAACCTTCCACGAATCTCCTGTAATAGCCAGCCAACCCTAAGAAACTTCTGATCTCCTTAGGAGTATTCGGCCTACTCCAATCTGTCACTGCTGCAATCTTTTCTGGGTCAACCGAGATCCCATCCTTGTTCACCACGTGGCCTAAAAAAGAAACCTGAGGCAACCAAAATTCGCACTTGCTCAACTTGGCGAATAACTTGTGGTTCCTCAACTCTGATAGGACCAAATGCAAATGCTGCTCGTGCTCCTCAGCACTGCGAGAATAAACCAACACGTCATCAATGAAGACCACAACGAACTTGTCTAGGAAATCCTTGAACACCCTGTTCATCATATCCATGAAGGCTGATGGTGCGTTGGTCAAACCAAACGACATCACCAAAAACTCAAAGTGCCCATGCCTCGACCTAAACGCAGTCCGTGGAATATCTGCCTCACGGATCCTGAGCTGATGATAGCCCGAACGAAGATCGATCTTGGAGAACACCGTGCTACCACGCAACTGGTCAAATAAATCATCGATCCTCGGCAGAGGGTACCTGTTCTTGATAGTGACCTTGTTCAACTCTCTATAGTCGATGCAAAGCCGCATCGACCCATCTTTCTTCTTTACGAACAAAACAGGAGCACCCCAAGGCGACGAACTCTGCCTGATAAAACCTTTAGCCAACAACTCATCTAACTGAATTCGCAACTCCTCTAGCTCACGAGGGGCCATCCGGTACGGCGCCTTAGCAATAGGACGCGTACCCGGCTCCAAATCAATAACAAACTCCACATCCCGCTCAGGAGGGATACCAGGAAGATCATCAGGAAAAACATCGGCGAAACCACGAACAATAGGAATCTCCTCCAAGCGTGGCACGCTAACAACGGTTCCAACCACCGAGACTAAGCAAACACAACAATCAGAAAGAAACAATCTCTGAACACATACCGCAGAGAGAACAGGAGAATCCTGACATGGATCAGCATACACGCTGCCGGGCTGACCGTCGTCCCTGATGAAGTCCAAGCGCTTTCCCTTGCACTAAATGACCGCATCATACCGAGAGAGCCAGTCCATGCCCAAAATGACATCGAAGTCCTCTAGATCAATCATCTTCAGATCCGCCTTCGCAAGAAAATCCCCCAACAAAACCGGGCAATCCAAAATACCCAAATCTGACAACACAGATTCACCAGAGGGAAACTTGACACGGAAGGAATCCCGAACACGATCTAGAGACAACCGATGACGCTCCACAAAGGCTCTAGCCACGAACGAGTGGGTAGCGCCGGAGTCAAACAGAACACGCGCCCAGCGGTTCCGCACCTTAAATTTCCCTATAGGAACGCACAAAGCTAAGGAACTAGCACAACCGTACCGCAAATAATCTAGCAACTAAACTACCAGGCTAGAAAGAAAAACAAAAAAAACAACCAACTACTAACCTGAGATCACCTGGGTCGAAGTCTGAGCCTCTTCGGAAGAAATCACGTTCAGCTTCCCTTTTCCCTTGTCCACATGCTGAGGTGGAGGCAAAGCCTGCAATGGAACTGCAGGAAGAGCTGACTGGACCTGAGGACACCTCGACTTAACGTGACCCTTCTGCCCACACTGATAGCAGACTCTAACCCTGGACCAACACTGGGCTGCATCATGCCCGGATCGCTTGCAAACTGAACAGGAGACATCTCTCCCAGGAGCACCCTGAATAGCATGAACCTGCTCCTTCTTCTGAGCTGCCGCCTTCTTGAAACACCTCTCAACAGGATGGCCTGACCGGCCACAAAAACTGCACACCACCCTGCTCCTCTTTCCCGGAACAGCATCGGGTACCAGGGGTTTCTTCTCCTCTACCAACTTCCTCTTATCCTTCCTCAACTGCTGGCCTCTGCTCTTCGCCGTCTCAATGGCCTCAACCTTAAGAGCAGCCTCTACAACTCCAGCATAAGTCACTGACCCATAAGCACTGGCCAACTGCTGCACCTCACTCCTCAAACCACCGAGGAATCGCTTAACTCGATCAGCCTCCACGCTGACCAATCCAGGGGCAAAACGGCTCAACTTACTAAACTCTATCTCATACTCACCCACCGTGAGCTGCCTTTGCTTCAGATAGAGGAAATCATTCATGAGGCGGTCACGCTCGACCGAGGGTAAGAACTTCCTCAACAGCATCTCCCTGAACACTTCCCAAGAGCATCCAGCCACTAAGCTCTCCTTCTCTCTCAGCCACCAACTCTTAGCCAATCCTTTAAGCTGATAGGCGGCTATCATCACCCTCTGATCATCTGCAATCCCTGAGTACGAGAACATCTCCTCCATGGAGATCAGCCAGTCGTCTATCACCATGAAATCTGCCTTCCCATCATAAGTGGGAGGGCTCAGCCTCTGAAACTGCGAGATGAAGGCCATCTCTGCTGGCACCACCACTGGAGGCCTCAAGGGCGCAGGAGGAGGAGGAACAGCTAACCCCCCTGCAGGAACTTGCGCACCCTGAGCCTGCCCTGCCACAACTGCCACCAAAGACTGAATCTGGGCTTGCACTTCCTCCAACTGCCTCCCCATAGCTTCGCTACTCTGACGCAGACCCTCGATCACCGCTTCGTTCTGAGCTCCAGAAGATTCACCCTCAGACAGGGGAGTCGATCGGGTCACAGGACGCCTAGCCATCCTAAAAATCGATACAACGCAAATCAGAACCAAATCCCACGACTAGAACCGACTACCAGTACAGACAATACATATGTAGATATAGACTTAAAGCTGCTAAACTTGCTCTGAGAGTTTATCTTCTTCACAATAATTAGATGATATGCCCTAACCTAGGATGGTTAACCACCACCTCACTAACTCTTGTGCCTAGATCGGATGCATGAACTTATGTTAGTTTGAAAACTTATGTGTGTACATATGTCATCCTGCAAATCTTTAGCTCGGCGCGTTGTGCTTATGCAATGTTATGATATGCATGATTGTGCTATGCATTCTAAAAAGAAGGCCCTAATGCATGATATGAGCGGCGTACACATGAAAATGTTATGCATCCCATACTACATAACATTTCCATGCAACGAAAAAGAAACGTGCTAGTCGCAGTCATGTGGTGAGGTTATGCATCCCATACTACATAACCCTCACATGTAGCCCCTATGGTGGATCCATATACGAACACATATTATGCATCCCATACTACATAATATGCCCCGTATACTTCATGTTATGCTATGAGTGTAGTGTTCGTGCCTTTGCCAAGACGTGCTGATGACATATCGGTGTGTGAATGACATGATGCTGAACTACTAACAGCATCCAAGGAAGGTTGCCCAACTAACTTGTCAAGCAACCTCCCTCTGATACCAACTGTCACAACCCGCATTTTCTCCGAATTAAGAATTATCAGAGTAAGAGAAAACACGCGTCATGATGCCACGTCAAGCAGGGGATAACTGCTGACGCTCAGGCAAATCCAACTACAATCTTTATGCAAGAAAATCATGTGCTTAATGAATAGAAAATCAGTTATGTTTAGAGTCCGTATCCCTCGGCTCAGTGGATCATCTAGTCCACAAAAGAAAACTATATTTAAACGCTGCGGAAAATACTTTAATTAGGTTTTACACCCTAAAGAGCGCATAAGGGTCCCAAGAGAACCACTCATGCTATGCAAGACACTACACTTAGTTTATATAATATATATAAGAAAACGGTTTTCGTACGTGATTTGGAATATAGTGATTAAGTTTATAAAAACATGCTGATCATGAGCTTCATTTATAATAGTATTTATAGTTTAAAAATAACTAGCAACCTAGCATAAAACCTTCTCAAAGCAAGTAGACTATCCCCAGAAAAAATAAATGGTAGCAGCAATAGTATATATCTAGTACAAGGTAAAAACTACTAGTGGGCGCCAACAACCTGACACGAACCCACCAGCACACATATATGTCTGTAAGAAAGTACTGAAAACAACCTCACAAACAAGGTAAACAAAACTCCAAAGTCCGGGAGTCCACCAACAACAACACCTCCAACTAGCCACCAGACCGGCTACAGCTCAGAACCTGGGGTATTCCAAAAGAAAACAGAATACCTCAGCAAGCAAAAATCAAGGTAAATCTGCATGAAAGAGTCAACCAAAAGGACAAAAATAACAGAAAACATGCAGTAGAAAGAGTCACAACTGTCCAAAACAGGACAACAAGAAATGCACAACGTACAAAGAAACAGCAACGACCCAGCCCAGGAACAACATCCTGCAGGGCCTACTAGACTACCAAGAGTCAGAATGCTGCAACACTACCAAAGAAGAAACTTCTAACACCCTAAACTGCGGGAAGTGATAGTAACAAAAACAACAACGAGGAACCGGATCGAAGGCAAACGCAGTCCCCCAATCCACCATGTCCAAGTCAAAAGCTCGAGGGTCAACACGTGAAAACACAAGGGACCTTCCACCCGACATGCCCAGCCCGTACCTGGAGCAAGAAATCCATGGGTGGCCTTGGCTATATCACACAACTCCACCCCCATAAAGAGCTACAACCACCACTACTATCCACGACCCACGATTCGGCCTTTAGGAAAATAAAGAAAACGGCCGACAAGGAAAACCCAGAAATACAACTGGAAAACCACTCGGAAACGAAATACAAGGTAAAGGAAGAGTGTTGAAATAAACCAACACGACTAGGCGTTGAGTGAAACCCACTCAGTGCCTACCTAAACTTTGGCCTTGAGTGAGCTAGCCTCACTCGCCGCCAAAATTAAGTTACTACCCACAAGCACACTAAAGAAAACAGAGCTCGACGACAGTCGAATGACCAAGGCAGAAGATCCAGAACTCAAGTAATTGCCTGCCACTTGAGTAACTAAACTCCCGCACTCGAAATCACCTAAATTCGCCTATCAAAAGAAAATATACAAAGCGCACGATCAGTGACGCACGATCAGTGGTCGTGCGCACTCATCGGCTGATGATCGTGCGAAACGAACCTGGAAACCTGACAGAAAACCTAGCAACTGCGCACGATCAGTATCGCACGATCAGTGGTCGTGCGCACTGTTGCCAGCGCTCGTGCGATTGCCCGAGACAGAACTTTGGAAACTGAAATTTATACGCGCACGAACAGAGGCACACGACCAGTGGTCGTGCGCCCTAAAGGTTAATGACCGTGCGCGGCAAACCTGTACCGTTTTGAATTTTCCGAACGACACCGGAACGCGCACACGACTCACGCCACTGCAGTAGCAGTAGACAACTATCAACGTCGCACGCTACTACCGTATAAACTATGCCTAACCATTCGAATAATACCATAACGAAGGAAATTGGCAACCACACCCCCCTCCTAACTCTCCCTCTCGGCTACGCCCGAACCAGAGCATCAATCAAAATTAAAGGAAAACAACGGCTTCGCGCCGACAAATTGGATTCCAAACATCACAACATAGGGGGGGGTTTCAGTAGGAAGAACTAATCCCTATAGTTAGCAAGAAAACGAGAACAACAAGGCCTCTAACCTAGGCTAACCGGGATTTCAATTTCAGCAAATAAAATCAAAGAAAACACTTGGCAAGGGCAAGAATACCACTTGCCTCAAATCTCAGCGAAGCTTTGGACTGCTTTCCTCCTCTTCGCACGGATCAAGACGGCCGCAACACCTAGAACAAGGACTCGGCCATTAATGGCGGAAAACTTCCAAAACTGAAAATTCCAATCCTTCCAAAACTCCACGAAAATCGAATTTCTTACCGCAGGAATGAAGGTCTCGACGAGAGCAATCCGTATCCACTCTCGGAATCGAATTCCGTCCACAAACGCTCCGGGAATCGGCGTCCGAAGGGAAGGCTCGGCGGTTATTTCTCTCGTACAAGGGGCGGCGGTTTCTTACGTGAAGAAGATGATGGGGCTTTTCATTTCATCTTATTATGTATATATATATAATTATATAATTATATAATTAATTACAAAATTACATAAAGCACCAAATCGACGCGAAAACCGATTCACCTCGGAATTCGACGAAATTCGCACCGTAGCTAAATACCCACGCTACGAACACAACGGCGAAGTCGAAATTAACTTTCGACGAACAGAACTCGAGTTATGCCCAAACAAAGCCAAACACAAACATCCCCCCGAGAGGCCACACCGGGTCACCAAAACGACTCGGTTTGCTAGGGAGATCTTGCCAACAGGCTACCAAATAGGGCACTCAGTTCCAAGGAGCTAAACCATACTCCACACATGGCACAAGCCACGGAAACGCGTCATCGTAACGCCAAACGAGAATAAAAATAATCGCTGAAAAGACGGGGCGTTACATTTCCAGCCTTTCCCGGCCACCAAGGGGCATATTCAGCCCCCTTCTCTCAACCCGAGCCATGCCATTAATGGCTTTGATGGGCAATGAAGGATCCAGCCACTCCCCTTCCCAATTGGTCTTTTAAACACCACCAGTGGCCCAAGAGGAAGATTTCCCGGCCCTTTACTGAAGAATTCGAGCCCTCCCACTGTACTATTGCAGAAGCTGAGCGCCGCCGCCGTCAACCATGGTGTCCCTCTGCTCCTCTCGCCTTCAGGCCGCCGGAAAGGTCCTCCCCCTCTCCTTGTTTCATGGATAGATCCTAGGAATGTTTAGGTTCAAGGTTCAGGCTCAATTGGGCCCGATCCAAGTCCTCGTTTTCATGGTTTTAGGCTGAAAATCGGCTTGGTAGAATCGCCGGAATAGGCGTCTCCGGCGGCCGTGCCGCCGGCTGGGGGTAGCCCCCACCTCCCCGAAGGTGGTGGTGGCGGTGGCCGGCCTGGGAAGTGGATGGGTGGCCGGGAAACCCGCCCGCAATGCGACCTAGGACGGGAAGATCGTGGCCGTCGGCTCAAGGAAGAAGATGACTCAACTGCCCTTTGATTTGCGCCAAGATTCGTGCGACAAGATTTATAGAAATTAATTAATGTTGATTTATTTCATTTTTCTGTCACAATATTTACAGTAGAAGGTTTTAATTTTTAAAAATATTTAGGGCCCTCTGGTGGGAAAATTTTCAACATGAAAGTTGTAGCCCTATGAGTCTAATTTAATCCAAAATTGATTTGGACCCATTTGGACTTCTGGTTTGGCCAGGGCACCCATTTTGGTGGGGCCTATACCTAGGGGTAATCTGAGGTTCAAATTGGTGCCCACCCTTCATCCCTTGTCAAAATGGAGTGAAATTTGGACAGGGGACCAATCTTCACCATATCTAGGGTCTGTCCAAAAATGAGAATTTTTGGAGACACTTTGCCTAAAGTTTTTATTTTTATTTAATAATGCTAGGGTAATTAAATTAAGTAGTCAAATGATCTCCAAACACTCCCAAATTTTGGTGAGTGGTCCCTGACAATAGTACCTTGCTCTGCACAAAATTTCAACTTGTGTGGATGAGTTTTGGTTAGGGAATCACCAAATCCTAGTTAGGCCTTAAAGAGGTGCTTTTGAATAATGGTGCACTTGGGATTTTGAGTGGTCATCTCACCTCAACAGAGACTGGGGTTTTGGTCACTGACTTGGAATTGCCAATGTCACCCTCTGAAGGAGAATGGTGTAATTTAGGGTTGGTTTACCCCATGGTTCAAACTCAAACCCTAAGGAAGGGCCCTTGAGTATTGTGAAGGGCATAGGGGCAAATGCCCTTGTGTGACCTTGTAACTCAGTAGAGTTGAAGGTAGCAAAACCTAAGTCCTCCGGTAGGAATCTTAGAGAATTTGGAGGTAGGTAAACACCTCAAAACCCTAACCCGAGTTTTTGAATAGAAGCTCAAAAATGGTAACACAGTCACTAAATTATAGTTAAAAGTTATGAAACTTGGGTAGAGTAAGTTTTAGTCTAGGTAGAACCCTTACTAATTTTTATTAGAATTTTATGGGTTATATTTCTTGTACTTTATTTGTTAGGTATCAATTTGCCCAAACTGGTGTTTTAATTATTTTGATTACTCTGTTCATTTGAATCTAATGAAACTTGGCTAGCAGATGATTTAGGTCTAAATGAATATCCCTAAATTTTGTTACCAATTTTTAGGTTATTATATTTAGTACTTCCTTCACAAGTTCCAAAAGGGAAATTATGTTCAATAAATCATTTTGAGCAAATTACCTACTGTAAAATTATGAAACCTGGCCACTGATGTTTTCAGATCAATACTTAGTTGTAGGATTTTATTCATGATTTTTAGGAGAACATTTACAATACTTACTTTATAAAAATAGCTTTTTGAGATTTTGGTAATTATTTATTCTAGAGCTCAATTCTCATTGAAGAATTATGAAATTTTGTCACTAATGTTTTTAGGATAGTATCTGCTCTAGAAGATTAATAAATAATTTTGGGATGATTATTTACTTCACTTACTTCATTAATGAAAAGAAAAAGTATTTATTCTCAAAATTAAATTAGAGTACTTAAAGTTCTGGAAAAATTGTTATATCTTGGATTTACTGATAAATTATTGTTTAGAATTTATCATGATTTTATGAAGCTTTATCCATATCTAAAAAGTGTACTTTATGTTCAATTGATAGCTCTTGGAACCCTTAAGAAAATTAATTAAATATCAGAATAATTAGGAAAATTATAATCTTCTGGATTTAGTCTATTTGTGTCATGATAAGTCTCCAATAAATAATTTAGGGCATTGAGATGATTATTTAGATTATCTCCTATCCGGTTCGACATATAGTCTAGGTTGGTCTGCACTTAGCAAATCATTATAGTTGCAATAGGTTATGATTTGGGATAGTTGTTGGAGTTAGTCATTTTGCTGGGTCGGATAGATGTGGATGATTTCACCATAGAAGGACTGGAGGGGTAGTGAGAAGTGGTTTGACTAGAATGTAGAGGTGCTCGGGTTCGACGAAAGATCGTCTTTTTCGAAGAGAGGAAGGTTAAAAATCACACTAGGTTAGTCTATCGTAACACGAGGAAGTAATGGGTAAGAGAATCAACCAATAATAATAAGTGCCTTGCGAAAGGGAACGATGGGCTTCAACTACCATCATAGTTCCTAGTGCCCTTTGAGATCCCTTCACAGGGAATACCGAGGGGCAGTCCTGGGTTAACGTAAACTTTATTAACAAACTGAAAAGAGTAACCTAGTAATTAGGATCTCACATTTCACAAACACCGTTAGCATAGGAAGATTGTTTGGAGCTTCAGCTCGGTTAGTTTTGAGACGGACAATTTGGTCCGGGGAGCTTCGGCTCGATTGGTTGATACATTAAATTTGCATGTGCATAAAAGGAAAGAAAATAAAGGTGCTGGGTCTTCGGTATTGGAAGGTCGATGCACCGACGCCAATACACTAACTCGGCAAGTGTGGTTAGCACTTCGCCAACAGACGTCCGGTGCGCCAGCCGGCAAGAGTACGCAGGAGTCCGCTTCGTGCACCAAGCGTTTAGGCGTACGATAGGTCTGACCGGTAGTGCTTTACTTGTTTAGAGGTGGGCGAGGCCCAACCCACCGCTTCCGTCTGCCACTACGGAGGTATCTTGGGAGGTTACGCTCCAGAAAGGGGGAACTAAAGGTCTGTGAGCACAAAGTCGGGTGTGTATGTTGCACTTGCATGTTCCATCATACCCACTAGCATGTCATAGCATAATCGATTCATTTAACCCCTGACACCTAAGGTATAAGTGGAATGGGACGCTTATACATTAGGATTTGCAAAATAACCCCTTGGTCTATAAGCTTGTGTGGGAAAGTTTATAAATTAAGGTCAAATTCTTTATATATATATTGCTGTTAATAACTGACACCCCAACGTATAAATTGGTATGCGAATCTTTATACGATGGGAGCCCTGTAGAAGATCCCTTGGCTTATGCGTTTCCGCACATATGTTAAGGTTATTTTTCCATACTTTACTTTACTGCCACATATATTATAAAATTGCTAGTATAGGTCCGCTGCCACCTGTTTTTGATTACTCTCCACCTTCAAGTCCTCCCCTCTCTTCCTCTCCGCTCGGTGCCTAGGGGCCATGGGTGAAGGGTCGGGGGATGATAGGGGTTTGTCTTATAGACTAACGGTTTTTGGACCACATCATTTAGGGGATCGTGGAGCCCAGCATGGAGGAGCAGCCCCGGAGGTCGACCCATTTGGAGATAGGGCAGTCTAGCTCAGGAGTTCAGACAGCTTGGACTGTGAGTCCCGACTTATAGTAGATATTATAGTTTGCTTTCCCTTGAGCGTCGTGTTGTGAGGATTTTGATGTATCGGGTATAAGCCCTTTCTTTCAATACCCTTTATATTATTTCTGTGGACTCTCCCTTCGTGGAGATATTATTACTCTGATGTGATTTTTATTGTGGATTTTATGGCTAGAGTTTTACAACATTTTGTGTTTACTCTACTATTAATGTTTTTTGTGATCGAATCGGCCGGCAGAATCGGCGTTTCACAGTGATGACCCTTCAGGGCGTGAAGGTGTCACCGCAAAGCGGCGATTCTAAGCCTAAGACCCCGGTGTCAAAACGAAAAAATGGTGTCTTATAGAGATACACTCTCCTACAGTTCAGGCAAAACTGCCCTACTTCTTAGTGAGTAAAACTCACCTGCCTCAGAGAGCAGCACTCTCCTACAGCTCAGACAAATTTACCCTACCTCAGACCCAAAGGTCCTACAGCTCAGATCCAGAAGGATCCTACAAAAAGAAATAGTTTAATTAACTTTGACACAGGGAAATTTCTTTGTGTCTACCACTTGAGCAGAAAACTTTTTTCTCCAACTCTCCTCACAGTAGGAAAAGGATTTGCTGGAGGAACTCAGAAGATAACTTCTGAACTTGCTGCTGAAGGTTAAAGATCTTTTAATCTTGAGTCTTCAAACAGCTCACTGAACCTGCCAAAGTATGAAAGTTCTTCTTTCTTCAGAACAGATTCTTATTTTGCTGTGGCAAATGGAGACTTGCACAACTACAAAACTTTTTTTGCTGGAGAGCTTTAAGCTTTTCACATGCAGCAATGACGAAGAAGATGATGATGGCTGCTCTCCTTTTTGAATAATTATGTCCTAAAAGTTATCTTTGTCTTAACTCTATCTCTTCCTTTTGTAGTTTTCCGATCAACGATTCTTAGAGATCGGTGGGCCCCACCTGTAGCTTCCAGCTGCATCTTGCTTTAACGGAAGAAGACGTACAGTAGCTTTACGACAAGTTTTGTCGTGTAGTGTAGCTTCCCCGTGTCTGATTTGACCTTAGTTGACTTTGTCGATTTTGCTGACGTCAGCACCTGTGGACTTAGCCAAAATCGAGCATCAGAGAATAGGCGTTGTGTAAGTAAGCATCACTCAACGCTAAAACACTTAGACAGATTCACTGTCTCTTGGTGTTGAGTGAGTAACCTTCACTCAACGCCAAACTACTTAGAATATGAAGTCTGATCCTAGGCGTTGAGTGATTTAGCTCCACTCAACGCCAATCTTGCTTTATCATCTGCTTGGCGTTGAGTGAATAAGCATCACTCAACGCCAAACCCCTTAGACAAAATTCTGTCTTCACTAGGCGTTGACAGCGTTGAGTCAATAACCTCCACTCAACGCATTTCGCCTTAACCAAATTTATGCTTCTTCAGCAACTTAAGCGTTGAGAGCGTTGAGTGAACACGCCTCACTCAATGCTTTTTGCCTTAGCAAATTTTCTGTATTTAATAAGCACTGGGCATAGACTGTCTTTCTGAGTTCGACGAATGATGAATTATGAGCTCGACAAACTTTGGACTCAGTTTGATGAACTCTCAACTGAGCTCGACGAACTCAGAATCTCAAGCTCTGAACTTAGCTCGACGAAAGGTAAGCTGAGCTTGACGAACTCTGAACTCAGTTCGATGAACTCTGAACTTAGTTCAACCAGTTCAACATACAGCCTTTTTGCTGAATGTCGTTGAGTGTGTCTTCATCACTCAACGCCAAAACACTTAGCCAACTTTCTCTTTAGTAGCATGGCGTTGAGTGAGTTTACTTCACTCAACGCCTGTGAACTTAGGTACATTTTAGCTCATTCCAACTTATGCTATGACAGTATAGGCTACACTCAGCGCTATAAGTCATCTTGCGTTGAGTGATGTTCCTTCACTCAACGCCTGTGGACTTAGATAGATTTTTGTCATCCCACACCATAGGTAAGTGTTTACCCGCATCTACAGACATGTGTATATCATTGATAATATTGACTTCACTCAAATCCAGGACATTGTGGGCAATGGACCCAACACTAACTATAACTCTGTCGGTTCTCTCATCTCCTCTAACATTTCTGCTAACAAATTTCCTAGCCACAAAGTTTGTTTCGCTGCTTCATTTAGAGCGGTATACTCTGCTTTAGTAGAGGAAAAGGCCACCATTTTTTATTTCATGGTGCTATATGATATTGGTTTTGTTCCCATAAAAAATATGAATCTAGAGGTGCTTTTCCGACCATCTTTACACCCACCGCAGTCACTGTCAGTATACCCCATAAGGAGGTTGCTTTCTTCTTTGTGATAATGTAGCCCATAATCCTTTGTCCCATTTATGCATCTGAGTACTCTTTTTATGGCTGCAAGGTGTTTGACAGATGACTCATTCATATATCTGGAAACAATGTTGACAACATGCTCAATGTCTGGACGGGTATTTGTTAGGTATAAAAGGGACCCAACAATACTTCTGAATTCTTCAGGATTAGTCTTCTCAACACCATATTCCTTTTTTAATTTTTCTCCAGTGATCATTTGTGTTGACAAGAGTTTTGAATTGATCATTCCTTTGCGGGTGAGAATATCCTCGACATACTTTACTTGAGAGACATAGGTGCCACTTTCTTCTTGAGAGATTTGAAGCCCCAAAAATATTTTGTTACCCCTAGATCAGTCATTTCAAATTCAGTGTCCATGTACACTAAAAATTTCTTGATTGAGTCTAGGGAGTTTCCTGTTATCAACAAGTCATCGACATACAGGCAAAGGATTATATACTTCCTTCCTCTTTTTTCACATACATAGCTGGCTCGCTTATGGTTCTTATGAATCCAACATTAATAAGATTGGAATCAATTTTCTGGTTCTAGGCGCGGGGCGTTGCTTAAGTCCATACAAAACTTTTCTAAGTTTGTAAACTTTTTCATTGCTTTCTGGTATGTAGTAGCCTTCAGATTGCTTTACATAGATTTCCTCGATTTCTCCATTCAAGAACACATATTTTACGTCCATTCAGTATATTTGGTAGTTGTTTTTAATTTTGCCCAACAATTATGAGGAGCATCCTGATGGATTCAAAATGAGCCACTGTGGCAAATGTATCAAAGTAGTCTATTCTAGCTTTTTGTGAGTTGACTTTTATAACGAGCCTGGTTTTATATTTTTAGATGTGACCATATTTAGTATTCTTGATTTTATATTTCTATTTTAGCCCTATGTCTTTCTTGTGAGCTAGCAGATTGATAAGTTCCCAGGTGACGTTTTTGGTGATTATATGTATTTCTTCATCCATGGCTGTTTTCTAGTTAGGATTGATGGAAGATCCTGTATAGGTGGTGGGTTCTTTGGCAAGGAACGCAAAATTGCAGTTATGATATAAGTTAGTGAGAATTCGATACCTTTGTGGCGATGATGGGGATGGTGAATCTTGTGGACCACTATGTGCCATGGTAGAATTCAGATGATGCTCTTCTTCTGGAAAGGATGGTTGCTGATCCTCATCCACATTTGGATCAACTTAACCGCCGGCTTGTGATTCTGATCCTGGGCCACTTCCTAATTCCAGCTAGCATTTTCATCAACGATTATGTCTCTGGTAATCATCTTTCTGGTAAGTGGATTGTAGATGTGATAGGCTTTTGAATTATCACTATAACCCAATAAAATTCCCTTTTCACCTTTCTCTGCATGTTTATCTCTATTTTTTTGCTTCTAAGCTAAAAGTTATGATGCCAAAATGTTTAAGTGCTCAACTGAGGACTTTTGGCCGGTCCAAGCTTCATATGGAGTAGTGAGATGAAGAGCTCCACATTGTGTACTTTGGGTAGCAATTTAAGAGATAGATTGTTGTACTTGCAGCCTCGACCCATTGTGATTTTGGTAGCAATTTGTTTTTAAGTATACACCGAACCATTTCAAAAGTGGTTCTGTTTCTTCTTTTCGCCATGGTATTTTGTTGTGGGGTGTTTTTGACTGTTAACTCTCTTCTTTCCGCCATGTTTTTGTACTCGGCTTCAACATTTGATCGAGACACAACAGATTGTTTCTTGCTTTTCCAGCTAACCAGATTTTCTCCCACAAAGGTACAAAAACCAGATATAGACTTTCTATCTTTTTATTGTCAGTATAGCTGACATTAGATTATGCTTCAATATTCAGATGTTTATGCTTTTGAAATAGTAAACCCTTTCCTGTAGTCCCTTTCACATATTCTAAGTTTTATGACTGAACGAAAATGACACTCACTAGGAGCTCGCATAAACTGACCGATCTTGCCTACTACATAACAAATATCTGGTCTGGTGACAGTCAGATAGATGAGTTTTCCCATCAGTCATATGAACTTTGTACTATATAGTAGAAGAGGTGAATCCTCAGTCCAACATTTGTCATCACCAACGGCCATTGGACGCTGAACGGGTCTTTCCCCAAGAAGATTAGTCTCTTTCAAAAGGTCCAACACATTTTCATTGCGAGAGCACTACAGAGTTGTGTTTTCGTGAGATTTTTATTCTCAGAAAGTACTTAGGAGATCTCATATCATTTCTCACAAAATGTTGTAGAAAATATCTCTTTGTTAGATCAATTTCCTCTTTATCATCACCTGTAAGGAGGATATCATTCACATAGAAAGCAAGAACGACTAACCCTTTAGAAGTCTTGCTTAAGAAAAGAGAATGATTTGTAAAATTTTGAGTAAAGCCAACAACTGAGATAACTTTATTGAACTTGTCGAACCAGACCCATGAACTTTGCTTTAGGCTATATATTGCCTTCCACAACTGGCACACCCAAGACTCCCGCTGAGCAATATACGTAGGAGGTTGCTCTATGTATATCACTTATTCCAGATCGTCATAAAGGAAGACATTCTTTAAATATAACTAAGGCATCTCTCATTCTCTATTAACAACCATAGATGGAAAGAACGCGGATTGTGCTAATGCGAGCAACCTGTGAGAAAGTGTCAAAGAAGTCCACACCATATGTCTAAGTAAAACCTTTGGCAACCAACCTAGACTTATAAATATCAATAGTTTCATCAGGATGAAACTTAATGACAAAGACCCACCAATAACCAACCATATCCTTTCTTGGAGGGGTAGGGACAAGTGTCCAAGTATCCCTTTCGGTTAAGGTCTTCATTTCTTCGACCATGATAGCTTTCTAATGAGGAATATTAAGAGCTTCTTGATAGCTAGCTAGGGTGACAGTAGCCGAGCGAGAGCAAAACTCCTTCCAGCTGAGGTAAGACGAACATATGAGACAACATCATGAATGAATGTTTAGTGCACGTTCAAATCCCCTTCCGAAGAGCGATAAGAAGATCAATATCTGACTTGTCTTCTGTATCAGAAACATCCGTTAGAAAGATTATTGGTCCGAGAACTGTCAGCAACGACAACAAAGACATTGAAGTATCAAGAGACAAAGGTTGAGAAAGAGAAACTGATATAGGAAGAGGATAAACAGGCGTAGGAGAAAGAGTAGGCTCAGGTAGAGGTTCTGAAATAATAGGTATATAAAGGGAACCATCATGTGGTTAGAGAGTAGAGGCTCGAGGAAAGTAAGGTGTATCTTCAAAGAACACAACATCATCAAAACATATTGTTTCTTGAGAAGGGGATCAAAACACCAATTCCCATTTTGAGTCGGACAGTAGCAAATAAAGATTGTTGGTACCCTAGTTTGATTTGAGTTTAGTCCTGTCCTTTTAGCTCCTTGACCCAAGAAATATCTATGGTCAATGGTTAGTAGTCTAGCTGTAGAGTCCTCACTTTTCCAGATTGAGAATTTGGTTAAGTAGTTTTTTCGTTCGACTATAGTCGAACGCCGCTCGACTATCGTCTATCGGCTGATCGACGATCATCTATCAGTTGGTCGACGCTCTGTCTGCGTTGATAGTTCGACTATCTATTGATAGGTCGACTATCTGCTTGGCGTGGTAGTTCGACTATCTGTTCTGATAGATCGACTACCTGATAGTTCGACTATCTGTTGATAGGTCGACTATCTGTTCCGCTTTGATAGGTCGACTATCTGTTGATAGGTCGACTATCTGTCGTCTTTGATAGTTCGACTATCTGTCCTGATAGTTCAACTATCTGATAGTTCGACTATCTGTTGATAGATCGACTATCTGGTCTGTTTTGATAGTTTGACTATCTGTTGATAGGTCGACTATCTGTTTTTTGAGGTAGGTCGACTATCTGCTTGATAGGTCGACTATCTGTTTGTTTCCGATAGTTCGACTATCTGTCGATAGGTCGATTATCTGATAGCTCGACTATCTGTTGATAGCTCGACTATCTGTTTTGCCCTGATAGTTCGACTATCTGTTGATAGGTCGACTATCTGATAGTTCGACTATCTTCTGGTAGTTCGACTATCTGCTGTGATAGTTCGACTATCTCCTTTGATAGTTCGACTATCTGGATCGTTCGACTATCTGTCCGATAGTTCGACGATCTCCGTGCGTCGGTCGACGATCTTCGAAGGACGTTCGACGTTTTCTGTCTGCCTTTATATTTTGTATTTATTTATTATATTTAATTAATTAATACATTATCTGGCATATCTTTTTAGCTGTATTATGATAATATTTCCAGGCATATCTGCTCTATTCTTTTTGCCTGAGTCAAATCTTTTTAGATAAAGTTGTTTGTCTTATTAGCTGACATTATAAATTACTTTATCTGCTGTCAGCCCTTTATAGCCGTTAGACTGAAAAGTCTCCTTTTTGCTATAAAGAGTTTGTTTCTGATATGACTTTATTTAGTACTTTATTATCAAATTGTTTCCTGCAGCTTCCTAGAAAAAGGGTTATTCCTTTTATAGAATGATTCTGCTGCAGAGTTTGTTCTGTCTTCTTGATATTTACAGCTCAGGTCTCAAGTCTCAGAAGAAGACAAGTTATTCAAATTGAAGAGAGCCGTTGCTTGCTGATGTTATATAAAGGACCCTTTGAAGAAGGATTCAAGCTAGCTAACTAGTTACCCAGATATTTTCAAGCATTCAAGCCTTCATCAAGATCAAGCTTTCTGCTCTCAGCAATTTCCATCTAACTGAGAAGTGTTATGATCTTCTACTCTTCTTCAACCTGAGTTCTCCTGCTTTCAGGAAGTTCAAACTCAGAGTTCTTTTGAAGAAGAAGAAGAAGAAGATAGCTGCTTGAAGATCTTTATTTTATTATTTATTATCTTCTTGTAGTTTTTCCTTCAGAGCTTTCTGAAGAGTTTTCTGCACTAAAGCAAGACTTCACCTGGACATCTTTGAGCCAGGGGGAGCCTTGATTCTTTTGAGCTTTCTAGCTCAGTGCAAGTTTTTGTGCTTCTCTAATCTTTGTAAAATAGAGAAGACATCTTAACCTTCTTCCCCCTCCTATACAGGGTTATTACTCCCTTCAAAAGTATCCCTTGGTGGCAGGGCACCTGATCAAAAACCTGTGCTTGGTTTTTAGACACCTGATCAAAAGTCTAAAGGGTTTCTGGATCTACCTGAAGCAGATCCTGTTGGTGGCAGGGCACCTGATCAAAAACCTGAGTGGATTCCTACCGTGTGGGTAGAAGAGTGGACGTACCCAAGTTGTTTGGGGAACCACTATAAATTTCCTTGTGTCGTCTGGATTCACTTGTTTAATTCCTGCATTGTGGCTGTGAATAAATATAACTAGGATTGCTAGTTGCTGATTAGGTTTTCCAAGCCTTAACTGTAATTACAGTTAGCTTGAGTTTGTACACATCACTTGTGTTAGGCTTTAAGGTTAAATCAATATCTATAATCTTTTCATTCCGCACTTCACTCCAAGGGAGTTGGGTAGACCATTAAGTTTTGTCTAGTGCAAAATTTGATAACTCTATTCACCCCCCCTCTAGAGTAGTATCTATCCCTTCACTTTCAATTGGTATCAGAGGGAGGTTGACTGACTGAATAGGCTAACACCTAAGTCACAAGATCCTGATAGATACCAAAGCTTATAGATATTCACTATCATGGCCCAGTCCAAGGATTACTCTAGCACCAGACCTCCAGCATGCAACTTAGCTAAGTTTGGCATCTGGAAGGCAAAGATAAAATTATATATGAATTCTATTGATGAAAGCATCTTTGCTTCTATTTTGTCAGGTCCCCCAAGAGCACCTGCTGCTGCTACTGCCTCATCATCTGATATGAGTGCAGTGCCTCCTCCAGATTACAATGATGAGTACAAGAAGGCCAAAATAGCAGATGCCAAGGCAATGAATATACTGGCTCAGACAATGTCTGATGAGGTATTCCAGAAGGTTGCTGACTGCTCCTCAGCAAAGGCCATGTGGGATACACTGAACCAGATTGTAGCTGGTTCAGCTGATGAAAGGAAGGACAGAAGGTCCAACCTGATCTCACAGTATGAGAACTTCAAGAAAACTGATGCTGAATCAGTTGAAGCCATGTACACCAGGCTCAGCTCAATCATCAATGAGCTGAGGACCCTGGACAAGGACATATCATTGACAGAGGTCAATGATAAGATTCTTATGTGCTTCCCTAGCACATGGGATCTAAGAATCTGGCCCATTAAGGAAGCCAGAAGTACAAATGAGATCTCCACTGAAGCCCTCCTCGACAAGCTCAAGTCTTTTGAGCAAGTGCTGAAGACAAGGGAAGCAGAAGCTGAAGCAAAGACCCCCACTCCAACAAGAAAAGAGCAATCTCTAGCTCTTAAGGCTGCTGATGCTTCTGAAGGCAGCCAATCTAATGAGGAACTAATGGCATTGTTTGCCAAGAGGTTTCTTAAGATGGGGAGAAAGGAGTTCAGAAAGAAGTCTTCACGCTATGAAGACAAACCAAGGTATGATCGCTCTCCTGTTAAAGAAATTATTTGTTATGGTTGCAGGAAGCCTGGACACATCTTGCCAGAGTGTCCAGAGGAGAAGAACAAAGAAAAGAGAAAAGAAAAGGAACAACACAGGAAGCACTCCAAGCCATCCTCCTACAAAAACAAGAAGAAGGAGAGAGGTTTCATTGCTGAAACCTGGAGTGATTCTGATGAAGAATCCTCCTCATCAAGCTCTAGTGAGGATGAGGAAGAGAAGAAGGCAAAAGAAGTTTGCCTGATGGCAATAGATGCCTGCAGCAACCACTCAGCTGCAGAGAGTTCAGATTCTGATGAAGAGATGCCTACAGAAGATGAGGTACTCTCTTCCTATGATTTTACTTCAGAAGAATTTAAATTAGACTTTAAATCTTTATGCTTAGATTTGATTAGCTCTGAAAAGGAAATAAAAGAACTTAGAAATAGGTTAGCTGACTCAGAATCAATAGCTACTGAAAATGTTAGGTTAAAGGAAGATCTCACTACTTGTAGTGAAGAAATTAAATTTCTTAAAATAGAGTTAGCTAAGTCTAAGAGGTTAGAAGAATCACTTAATGGTAGAAGCCTTAAGTTGTTAGAAATTACCAGCATGACTAACACCAGGTCAGGTAATGACAAACTAGGCCTAGGAGCTTCTCCCAGTAAACCCCCAGTTCTACTTAAAAATAACCTTTCAACTCCAGTAAACTTCATTTCAGCTAGTGGAATGAAGAACACTGAGCAAGTAAACCTTGTTAATAAAACTTTAAATAAAGCTAAGAGAGAAAAGAGAAAGAAATTTTTTAAAGAAATGCAAAGAGCGTCGAACGCCGCTCGACGATCGGAAGCTCAATGGTCGAACGAAGCTCGACGATCTGAGCGCCCATCGTCGAACGTCGATCGACGATTTCAACATGATTTTCAAAATCATAATCAGTATCATAGAAACCTAAATGAAAATAGAAACCCTAGGTTTGTTGACCCATCATCTGCATGGAGAATCCCACCTAGGAGATCTCACCCACTAGGTTATCACCCTCAGCCTGCATTCTTATATATTTCCAGTTTTTCTTATGTGAAAAACAAGGGACCCAAGGTTACCTGGGTCCACACTGTCTAAATAAATGTCTTGCAGGTGAAGGCCTATCCAATCACTCAAAATAAGTGGTATTTGGATAGTGGATGCTCTAAGCATATGATAGGAAATAAAGATCTTCTGTCAAAGTTCAAAGCTAAGCTCGGCCCAAAGGTTATCTTTGGAGACTCCAGCTGTGGTCAGACAGAAGGCTATGGCAAGATCACAATTGGAGCAGTTACTTTCAAGAGAGTTGCATATGTCAATGGACTGAAGCATAATTTGATTTCAGTCAGCCATCTATGTGATGCTGGCTACCAGGTTTCATTTTCTAACTCCTCTTGCAATATTACTTTAAATAATAATGTTGTTTTAGTAGGTATTAGAATAGGTAATATCTATTTAGTAGATTTCAATTCATCTCATTCTGAAATCTGCCTGTTTAATGAAGTAACCCTTAATAATAATTCTTTGTGGCATAAGAGGCTCAGTCATGTAAACCTTAAAAATATATCTAGGTTATCTAAACACAACCTTGTTAGAGGTTTACCTTCTTGCCCCTACAAGAAGGAGAGCCTATGCAAGGCTTGTCAGCTAGGCAAGCAAACCAAAAACTCTTTTAAATCTGTAAATAAGAGTGATTCTCCTAGAATCCTGTATCTATTACACTTGGACCTTTTTGGCCCAATAAATGTACAGAGTTTAGGAGGGAAGTATTACACATTAGTAATTATAGATGACTTCTCTAGGTTCAGTTGGGTTTTCTTTTTGAGAACTAAGTCTGATAACTTCAAAGCCCTTACAGACTTTCTACTATGTGTGCAGACTGAGTACTCTACTCATGTGGCCTTGATCAGAAGTGATCATGGTACTGAGTTTGACTCTCTTCTCATGCAAGAATTCTGTGAGAGAGAAGGTATCAAACATAGCTTCTCAGCTCCTAGAACTCCTCAACAAAATGGGGTAGTTGAAAGGAAGAATAGAACACTCATTGAAGCTGCTAGCACATTGTTGGCAGATGCTAACATGCCTCTCTCTTATTGGGCAGAAGCTGTTAGTACAGCCAATTATGTCTTGAATAGAAGTTTGATACACAAACTTAAGTGTAAAACTCCTTATGAGTTGCTTAAAGGAAAGAAACCTAAAATTAATTATTTTAGAGTTTTTGGCTGTATTGTTTATATTCATAATAATAATAAAGAATATATTAGAAAATTTGAAGCAAAAGCTTCAATGGGAATCATGCTTGGATATTCCCAAGTAAGCAAAGCTTATAGGGTTTATAACAAATCTACCTGTAAAATTGAAGAATCTGTGCATGTGTCATTTGATGAGCATCAGATGTTTTACAAGGAGAAAGAAAATTCTCCTTCCTCCAGTTCATTGCAGGTACCTGATGCCCCTCAAGAAATTCTTCAACTATCAACTCTTCAGATCATTGAATCAGACAGTGATGAAGACATTGCTGAAGCAGTTGTTGTTCCACCAACAGTAGATCAAATTCCTCCTGAGGAATTAATCCCAACTGTTGCTGAAGATCACATCCCACCTGCTGATATTGTCACACTTAGAGATCACCCTACATCTCAAGTGATTGGAGACATATCAGCTGGTGTGCAAACAAGACACCAATTAAGACAGGATGTGATGCATGCTTGTTTCCTCTCACAGGTTGAGCCCCTCACCTTTAAAGATGCAGAGCTAGATCCCCACTGGATCATTGCTATGCAAGAGGAACTCAATCAGTTTGAGAGATGTAAAGTTTGGACTTTGGTTCCAAGACCTAAAGGCCAACTGATCATAGGCACCAAGTGGGTGTATAGAAACAAGTTAGATGCAAATGGAATTATAGTAAGGAATAAAGCAAGGCTTGTAGCTCAGGGCTACAGACAGGAGGAAGGTATAGATTATGACCAAACCTTTGCTCCTATTGCAAGGCTAGAAGCAATAAGGATCTTCTTGGCCTATGCAGCCTACATGAAGTTTAAGGTGTTCCAAATGGATGTCAAAAGTGCATTCCTGAATGGTGAGCTTAAGGAAGAGGTGTTTGTTGAACAACCACCAGGGTTTGTTTCTTCAACTCAGCCCTCACATGTGTTTAAGTTACAGAAAGCTCTATATGGACTAAAGCAAGCTCCCAGAGCCTGGTATGAGACTCTAGCTAGTTTTCTGTTAGAGCACAACTTTACTAGGGGAGTAGTTGATAGAACCTTTTTCGTCAAGCATCACAAGGACACAATCCTGTTAGTTCAGGTGTATGTAGATGACATTATATTTGGCTCCACTGATCCCAAACTTTGCAAAAGGTTCTCTGACCTGATGCACTCTAAGTTTGAGATGAGTAGTATGGGTGTGCTGTCTTACTTTCTTGGTCTCCAAGTTAAGCAAGATGCTGATGGTATCTTCATCTCCCAATCCAAATATGCCAAGGAATTGGTAAAGAAATTTGGGATGGCTGATGCTTCAGCAATGCCTACACCTATGGCTACTAATGTAGTTATTGATTCTGATGATCACGGCAAGCCAGTTGATCAAAAGAATTATAGGGCCATTGTTGGTTCCCTATTATATCTAACTGCAAGTAGGCCTGATATAATGTTTGCTACATGCCTTTGTGCTAGATTCCAGGTCAACCCCAAGGAATCTCATCTGATTCTTCTAAAAAGAATCCTGAGATACCTGAAGGGATGTCCAGATCTAGGACTTTGGTACCCAGCTGAGTCAGAATTTGAATTAATTGGATATTCTGATTCTGATTATGCTGGTTACAGAGTTGACAGGAAGAGCACCTCAGGAACTTGCCAATTCCTGGGAGAGAGATTGGTCTCTTGGATCTGTAAGAAGCAGGCTTCTGTCTCAACTTCAACTGCAGAGGCTGAATATATATCAGCTGCTAGTTGTTGTTCACAGATCCTGTGGATTCAAAACCAGCTTGTGGATTATGGTTACTCACACAAGAACACCAAAATCATGTGTGATAGTACCAGTGCTATCTCTATTGCACAAAATCCAGTGCACCACTCTAGAACGAAGCACATTGAGATTCGGCACCATTTCCTGAGAGATTGTGTGGAAAAGAACAAGATTTGTCTTGAGTTCATATCCACTGAGTTTTAGAGAGGTGATATATTCACCAAGCCTTTAGATGAACAGAAGCATCTGTTCTTTTTAGTTCAACTAGGCATGATTAATGGACGAGACTAAGTGTGACTATATCTGCCAATGTTGAAACCTGCTTGAAGATCGTCGAACGATGTTCGAAGATAGTCGATCGGGTCAAGCCCATCGTCGACCTATGGTTGATGAAAGTTTGTCTGATTGAAGATCGTCGACCGACGTTCGACCATCGTCAAACAGGTCGAGCTCATCGTCGATCTCTGAACGACGACAGCTTGTTGTTTGAGAAGCCAGAAATAGTCGAACGATGGCTCGACTACTCTGCTTCTGAGCCGATCGTCGAACGGCCGTTCGACTATCGGGTCTAGTATCCTTTTAATAGATCGACTATTTCCGGTCTAATATAAAGCCGATAGTCGACCTAGGTTAAAAGATCTTGTGTTTTATCGTCGACGGAGCGTGACTTTTCGCATTCTGCCTTCCCGCTTGCGATTTTCGGCCGTTTCGTCTTCTTCGTCCTCTCTAGCTTTCTCGAGCTTTCTCCAGCGAATCAATGGCGGTCTCTCCAGCAGTTCTAGCAGTTGTGAAGTTTGATGCAGGTTTTAGTGTTGATTTTGACGCGTTCAGTAGCTGCGAAGCTGGGATTGTAGAAGTTCTTCAGCTTTGCCGGGATCAAGGACTCGAGAGGTTAATGTCTTCAAGAATTAAGATAAACATCCCAGAGATCAAGGAATGGGCCTTCACGACGTCCTCCACCGACGACTCGATGACTGGCACCATCGGCGGAGAAGAGGTAATCCTAACTCCGGCCGTTTTGACTGATATTTTTGGTTTAATAAATGGTGAAGAGGATTATGAGCAAGATGCTCAAGAATTCGGAAGAATGTTAGTTGAGCTGGGACATGCTGAGGGCATTCCCACGAAGCTGCTCAAAGTAAATTTCCCTTTCAAGATCAAGTTTCTTGCTGAGTTGGTAGGAAAAGTGCTCCTCGGTAAGCACTCTGCTCATGATTATATCACAAGGCAACAATTCGCACTGATGTGTGCGATTGTTAATCGGAAAAAGATCGATTGGGCAGCAGTAATGTTTGATTTAATAAGGAAAAAGAATGGTAAGAAGGAAGTTTCCCTCGGAAGGGTTATTGGAATCTTCCTGAAGGAAAAGTACCCCCAGCTGCTGAGTTCAACCGCAACAACAATTAACGCAAGCAAGAAGATGGATCCTAACCTGTTCTCTAAATGGAAGAGAACTTTTGTGAAACCCGCTCTCACAGGGGTTGCTCCAGCAACATCTGAGGACACCAGGACTGAATCAGTCACTCCTCACCCTATCGAAGCTGGCTCAGCTCTTCCCTCCTCCTCTTCTGCTTTGCTGTCTGCTTCAGTTGAAGTTCCATCAACTTCAGCTGAAGTACGACCTTCTCCCTCTTCTGCTCCAGAAACAACCACGGTTGTTCCTCTTTCCCCTCCAGCATCTCCTCTTCCTTCTCATCAGACTAGGATATCTGCTCCTAGCTTTGATTTGTTAGGATCTGAGAGGATTCCTACTCCTCCTCTGTCTCCCATTCATTCCCCAGTTAATTCTCCAATTAACTCTCCAGCTCCATCTCCTGTTCAATCCCCTGTCCACACCATTCTTCATCCCAGCACTACAACCATATCTGCTGCAGCTCCATCCACTTCACATCCATCATCTTTTGAGATTACTCCTGAACTCATCTCCCGCATTGTGGAGTTGATTACCCCGTCAATCAAAACCATGATTGAAGAGGCAATCGCTCCCCTTGCATCCTCCATTGATATCTTAACTGCCTCCATCAAATCTCTCTCAAAATCTGCTGAGCCATCTTCCTCAAGGGGCATGGTTTTAGTCTCCACTGAAATCAGGCAGGGGGAGATGTTCTATGAAGATGTCTCAGAACCTCCTGCCTCCCTTCCAGCTATAACAGATACTATGATGACAGCCCTGGAAGAGTCTGCTCCAGCTGAGAAAGAAGTAGTTCCAGTGTTATCTGACAAGGAAATAGCTGATGGAATCATGCTATCTGAAATTGCAGTAAAAGTCTGCTTAGAAGATCTTACCACTCCCGTGGTTGCTAGATTCCTAGAAGGAATTATAACTTCATATCTAGATGAATCATGGGAGATGGTCAAGTATGAAGGTAATTCACTTATTCGATTTATTGACGAGTCAATTAATTTGCTTGCTAGTGAATACCTTGAAGGAATGATTATTGCTTATTTAGCAGATCTGTATTCATAATTCTACAGATTTTATTAGAGAAGATTTAGCTGCTCAGATCATAGCAGTTGTTTCTGAAGCTGATCCAATTGTTCCTGATATCCAAGTAGATCCAGAATTGGAATCGTTTTTAGATGATAGAGAAGATGAGTCTGAGAATCAAGATGAAGTCAAAGATGACACTCCTGTTCTGAGTATGGAAGAAGTTCAAGCAAGAGCTGCCTGGAATCTAAGAGTAGAGTCTTTAAAAGAGAAAGAAAAAGAGCTGCAAATTGAAAAGTCAACTATCTGGGATGACTCACCAGGGTTGGACTTAGATTCTCTTCTGGCTCTGGATGCCATTGAAGAGGAAAGAGAGAAATCAGATCTGAAGCTTAAAGAAAAGGCTGTTTCTGAAGCCTATGATCCTTATGATAATCCTCCATCATCTCACTCTGATGATGAGGATGATTCTGATGTATCTGAGAATGCTAAGAAAAGGAAAGTTACTCAAAAGAAAAGGAAAGCTGCTGCTCCTCCTCCTCCCAGTAAAGACAATGATACTCCTTATTATATTCTGAAGGGCATTGACCCTAAGTCAAAGGAATTTCAGCATTGGATGTGGTTCTCAAAGAACCAGCAGAAAGAGAGGAAAAGATCTAAAAGATATGATAGTCCTGGTTCAAGATGGACTCCCAGAGGTCCTCCTCCTCCTCCTCCTCCAGGTGTAGGAGCTTCTGGTAATCTTTCTGCCAACCCTTCTGCTTCTTCAGGAAAATCTGCTCCATCAACAAGATCTGCTTCATCTCAGCATCAATCAAGGAAAAGCTCTCATAGCTCACATGGAAAGTCTCATTCTGGCAGTCAAATGCATGAAGCAGAAGTGAAAGAACAAGTTAAGGAGGTTGTGTATCTAAAGCCAACTTTTTCACCTCCTCCTTCTCCTAAGAGAAAGGTTTCAACTGCTGTACCAGTTCAGTCTGAGAAAGTTGTTTTAAAAGGTAAGTAGTTTACTTTGTTTTAAAATTCTAGCAAGAACCTTTTGCTAAGTCTGCTCCAATATCTTATCTAGATAAAGAATCCGATGCTGCTCCTCCTGAGCCTGTTTATGAAAGTCCAGAGCTTGATCCTAACTTTAGGATGGCTCGTTTTCACGAACTAGTTGGAGCAGCTCAAATAAGAAAAGCAAAAGCAGAAGGAAAAGATACTACTGGTTTAACCACCATGTCTGCTTTTAGAAAGAAAGAGTTTGAAAAGTTCCAGGTCAATCCTGATGTATTTGACCCCTCAAAATATATGGAAAAGCATCCTGAAGCAGTAGTCCCAAGAGCTGCAGAACTGAAGATCATTGGTGTGCAGGACTTGAAGCTATCAAAGAAAGAATCTGATGATCCTCTAAGGAAAATTTCTTTTGTTCCTAGTTCCTCTGACCCTTTACCAGATTCTATAGACTCTTAATAGTTTGATTGACTGCTGTGTTATATTTGTTTATTATCTATCTGTTTAATAATCTGCTAGTTAATTGTTAACTATTTTCTGTATTATTTATAGTATTCTATAGCCAGTTCTGTGTTTTAAGTTTTTGAGAGACTTAACTCAAATAGGGGGAGATTGTTGGTACCCTAGTTTGATTTGAGTTTAGTCCTGTCCTTTTAGCTCCTTGACCCAAGAAATATCTATGGTCAATGGTTAGTAGTCTAGCTGTAGAGTCCTCACTTTTCCAGATTGAGAATTTGGTTAAGTAGTTTTTTCGTTCGACTATAGTCGAACGCCGCTCGACTATCGTCTATCGGCTGATCGACGATCGTCTATCAGTTGGTCGACGCTCTGTCTGCGTTGATAGTTCGACTATCTGTTGATAGGTCGACTATCTGCTTGGCGTGGTAGTTCGACTATCTGTTCTGATAGATCGACTACCTGATAGTTCGACTATCTGTTGATAGGTCGACTATCTGTTCCGCTTTGATAGGTCGACTATCAGTTGATAGGTCGACTATCTGTCGTCTTTGATAGTTCGACTATCTGTCCTGATAGTTCAACTATCTGATAGTTCGACTATCTGTTGATAGATCGACTATCTGGTCTGTTTTGATAGTTCGACTATCTGTTGATAGGTCGACTATCTGTTTTCTGAGGTAGGTCGACTATCTGCTTGATAGGTCGACTATCTGTTTGTTTCCGATAGTTCGACTATCTGTCGATAGGTCGACTATCTGATAGCTCGACTATCTGTTGATAGCTCGACTATCTGTTTTGCCCTGATAGTTCGACTATCTGTTGATAGGTCGACTATCTGATAGTTCGACTATCTTCTGGTAGTTCGACTATCTGCTGTGATAGTTCGACTATCTCCTTTGATAGTTCGACTATCTGGATCGTTCGACTATCTGTCCGATAGTTCGACGATCTCCGTGCGTCGGTCGACGATCTCCGAAGGACGTTCGACGTTTTCTGTCTGCCTTTATATTTTGTATTTATTTATTATATTTAATTAATTAATACATTATCTGGCATATCTTTTTAGCTGTATTATGATAATATTTCCAGGCATATCTGCTCTATTCTTTTTGCCTGAGTCAAATCTTTTTAGATAAAGTTGTTTGTCTTATTAGCTGACATTATAAATTACTTTATCTGCTGTCAGCCCTTTATAGCCGTTAGACTGAAAAGTCTCCTTTTTGCTATAAAGAGTTTGTTTCTGATATGACTTTATTTAGTACTTTATTATCAAATTATTTCCTGCAGCTTCCTAGAAAAAGGGTTATTCCTTTTATAGAATGATTCTGCTGCAGAGTTTGTTCTGTCTTCTTGATATTTACAGCTCAGGTCTCAAGTCTCAGAAGAAGACAAGTTATTCAAATTGAAGAGAGCCGTTGCTTGCTGATGTTATATAAAGGACCCTTTGAAGAAGGATTCAAGCTAGCTAACTAGTTACCCAGATATTTTCAAGCATTCAAGCCTTCATCAAGATCAAGCTTTCTGCTCTCAGCAATTTCCATCTAACTGAGAAGTGTTAAGATCTTCTACTCTTCTTCAACCTGAGTTCTCCTGCTTTCAAGAAGTTCAAACTCAGAGTTCTTTTGAAGAAGAAGAAGAAGAAGATAGCTGCTTGAAGATCTTTATTTTATTATTTATTATCTTCTTGTAGTTTTTCCTTCAGAGCTTTCTGAAGAGTTTTCTGCACTAAAGCAAGACTTCACCTGGACATCTTTGAGCCTTGATTCTTTAGAGCTTTCTAGCTCAGTGCAAGTTTTTGTGCTTCTCTAATCTTTGTAAAATAGAGAAGACATCTTAACCTTCTTCCCCTCCTATACAGGGTTATTACTCCCTTCAAAAGTATCCCTTGGTGGCAGGGCACCTGATCAAAAACCTGTGCTTGGTTTTTAGACACCTGATCAAAAGTCTAAAGGGTTTCTGGATCTACCTGAAGCAGATCCTGTTGGTGGCAGGGCACTTGATCAAAAACCTGAGTGGATTCCTACCGTGTGGGTAGAAGAGTGGACGTACCCAAGTTGTTTGGGGAACCACTATAAATTTCCTTGTGTCGTCTGGATTCACTTGTTTAATTCCTGCATTGTGGCTGTGAATAGATATAACTAGGATTGCTAGTTGCTGATTAGGTTTTCCAAGCCTTAACTGTAATTACAGTTAGCTTGAGTTTGTACACATCACTTGTGTTAGGCTTTAAGGTTAAATCAATATCTATAATCTTTTCATTCCGCACTTCACTCCAAGGGAGTTGGGTAGACCATTAAGTTTTGTCTAGTGCAAAATTTGATAACTCTATTCACCCCCCCTCTAGAGTAGTATCTATCCCTTCACTTTCAAAGATGCACTTAACAGAAAGAGGAGAAAGTTTATCATGACCAGGAGAAGGAGAGTGGACAAACGCCGTACAACCAAAGACATGCAGAGGTAAAGGAAATGGTTGGGCTACTGCATGCAAGATTCAGAATGAGGTTTTGCCCTGAAGAACTGATGAGGGAATACGGTTGATGAGATAATAGGAGAGAAGCACGAAATGACCCTAATATGATCAGGGAACATTCTTTTGCATGAGAAGGGTGCGAGCAACATCTAGGAGATGACGATTTTTGCGTTCATCAATACTATTTTGTTGAGAAGTATATGGTCAACTGGTTTGATAAATTATGCCACGATGCATGCAAAAATCCAACAATTGATGACTAAGATATTTTCTATCATTATCAGTATAAAGAACTTTAATAGAAAAATCAAATTGTGTACGTATCTCATTATAAAATATAATGAACACAAAAAAGTTCAGAATGTTATTTTAACAAAAACAATCAAGTACACCGTGAAAAATCATTAATAAAGGTAACAAAATACAAACTTCTTCTACCAACAAACCTAGTAGGAGGACCCCAAATATCTAAGTGGACAAGATAAAAGGGATGAGAAGAACTACGTTCTTATTTTTGTTGGATAGGAGGAGCGATAGTATTTGCCAAGTTGGCAGGCTGCACAATTTAGAGAGGAGTCCCTCAGAGGTAAATCCGGTAGGAGTTGGTCGATGAGGCGAGGAGGAGGATCACCAAGACGAAGATTCCATTGCAGAAAAGAAGCGGAGAAAGCATTGATATTGTCTAGTAAGAAGGGCCCGTTGCTTTCAGTCCCAATATCAATCTTCTCCTTGGAGTGAGGATCCAAAAAAGAACAAGTATTGGATGTAAAGGTATCCATGCAATTTAGTTTTTTTTAGAGAGCTTGAACAAATAGTAAACGAAAAAGTTGGGACGTAGAGCGTGTCCTCAAGCTGTAGAGTGATGTGGACTGTACCAGTCCTGTACATAGGAGATGGAGTTCCATCCGCAACAAAAATTGAAGGCGACTGGTTATGCTTGTCCAAATGAGAGAACAAATGAGGATTGTCGGCCATGTGATTAGTAGCTACCGATTCAGTAAGTCCCTTACCCCGAGTGACCATATTAGCACTTCCTGAAGAGGAGGCAAGAGATGTGAATTTCCTTGTGGTGTCACCCGCTGAAGGGCGAAGATGAGGATACTTGACCCAGCAACGTTCAACAAGATGTTCTGTCTTGCCACCCATAATAATTGCAGAGATGGCGAGATAGAGCACACCGACTAGAGTGACCTCCACGACCACTAAGATTGCTAGAACGAACTGGATGAGCAATAGTGTCATGATGGTGGTGGGGAGGCAAGAAGAGGACGCTGAAGAAGAGTAGTAACAACGACGATACAAGCAACAATAACATCAAGAGTGGGAGAGTCAACATCTCATAGAATTTGTTGTCTTATCATATCATAAGATTCTGAAAGACGAAGAAGATAACACACAATCAGAAGTTCCTGGAAGTGTTTAAGTTGTTCAACAAGATCAACGGAGAAGGGGAGATGCTGAAGATGTTAATCGCCAAGAGCTTGCACCTCATGATAAGCAACAATAGGAGTCAAAGTTTGGCGGGCAAACAGATCAGCCTATAATGTGTATTTGCGCATTATTTCAGCGCCCTTGGAGTATAGAGAAATAAGATGAGTACAAGCAGCCTTAATCGTCACATCATGATGAATGATGGGTAGACACTCATTAGAAAGACTATTAGCAAGCCACGTTCTAACCAATGCATCATTGGCGTCTCAGTCATCAAAGACAATAGTCGCTTGAGCAGGAGTCTATCAGTGAGATGATGATGCTTGCGTTGAGACCGTAGAAAAAACACAGAAGAAGCACTCCAGTTCAGATAGTTTGGGTCAGTCATCTTGGAAGCAGTTCCAAGATTGCCGGAAGGAGTAGAAGCAACAGATGTGATTTGAGGAAAGGGCGCAGACAAAGTAAAATAAGAGAGTTCTGGAGTCTCCAAAGAAAAGGCGGACAAAAAGACAACCCACGTGGTTAGAGAGATGTCGCACCACAAAGAGAGACCACAGAATTTGCTAGAAGCAAACAGAGTGCGGTCAGAAAGCAGACAGAACTGACCAAAGGAGTCAGCAGGCGGGTAGAAAAACCGGAGTCCGCAGAAACTGCAGAAGAACTCAGCTGGCTATTAGAAAACCGGAGTTCACAAGGATCGGGTTATCCTCTGATACCATGTGAGAAAATCTAAATAACATACTTTTTCATTTCCAAAAAGTTAAAATTACATGGGTATGATCCCATATTTATAGGGGGAGAAGAGAGAGAGAGAGAGAATACAATAGACGATGTGAGACTAAATTACAACAGACGGACTAGTTAAATAGATATTTACAGACAACAACTAGTTGAGCGGTTAGACAAGATATCTATTTAATAATAAGAATCCACTGGTCTCTTCTCCACAGACCAACTTCCCTTGCTAACTAGTTACCATGGCGCGGTGGTGGCGTCGTCGGAATTCTTCTAAAGCACAGTAGGAGGCTCGAAACTTCAGGTAAGGGCTTGGAAACTTCATCCTTGAGCCTATGGGGCCTTTTTAAAGGGAAGAAAGAAGGGAGGGGAAAGGTTGAAACGTTGGAGACGAACGTTCGCGGCCATTAATAATCCCCTTAATGACGTTTCGGTTATGACGAATGGCAGTTGAAATGTTGGAGATGAAGAGGTGTTTGCCAGGTGGCAATTTCCTATTGGACCCACTTTTCCTTAATTATTAACATAATTAAAGTAGGGAACGTCCCATAAATACTCTTGATTTTCATTCCCATAGTCAGAATTTATTATGGCGTCGGTTACCGAAATTTCCTACCTGGCTATCATTTTGGCCTTGGTCACGGGCGTGACACATAGGTCACGGGCGTGACAGGCCCGGTTAGCCAGTTCTGGGTTCGACGATCGTCGAACTGAGATCGACGATCGTCGAAGGGTGGTCACGGGCGTGACAGCTGGGTCACGGGCGTGACAGGCCCGGTGGTCATTTCTGGGTCGACGACCGTCGAACTGGAATCGACGATCGTCGAACATGGTCACGCCCTATGTCACGGGCGTGACATTGGGGGTCACGGGCGTGATAGGCCGTGTGACCAAATCTGGGTCGACGACCGTCGAGCTGAAATCGACGATCGTCGATCATGGTCACGCCCTATGTCACGGGCGTGACATTGCGGGTCACGGGCGTGACAGGGTCACGAGGTAATTTCCGCACTCGGCGATCGTCGCGCTGAGATCGACAATCGCCGAAGGGGTCACGCCCTTGGTCACGGGCGTGACTCCTGGGTCACGGGCGTGACAGGGCCAGGTTGAAAATTCTGCGCCCGATGATCGTCTCCATGAGATCGACGATCGTCGAATGAGTCACGCCCCAGGTCACGGGCGTGACGGGTCGGTCACGGGCGTGACCAACCCGTGACCCGAAATCCTGGTCGATTTATTTCGGTTTTTGGGCTTCCTAGGGTTCCATCACGACCAACCGACTCCTAGGGGTCTAGCCGGAAATGGGATGTTACACAGAATGTGTCGACACATTGTGATTGAGTCAACACATTATAGCAAAGTTAAAAGAAGACTGTGTCGACACCTGAAGGCTAAGTCGACACTTACTAAGTTATGATTCTACAACAACTGTGTCGACACACAGGACTTGTGTCGACACACTGAAGAGTCAAGACCAAGTTATTTTCAGAAGAAGCTGTGTCGACTCAAAGGCAACTTAGTCGACATCACTGAAGACTGTGTCGACACCAAAGTCAATTGTGTCGACACAAATAGACAGATGGTCTCGACACTTTCTGACAGACTGTCTCGACAACTTATGGTTCAAGACAAAGGCACAGGACTTGTTTGGAGACTTGACAGCTGTGGGTTGCCACCGGTTAACTGAAGCTGTCAGACTTGTCAGAAAACGGTTAGAAACCGGATCAGCCGGTTACCATGAAGAAAGTCTATAAATAGACAGATTCAGAAGAAAACCATAGACCTTTTGAAAAACATTGAATCAAAAAGTGGAGAAGGATTACAATCCAATTCATTTCAAGAAAGTGCTAGACACTTAAGAAGATCTTCTCCGGGAGATCTAAGAAGACTATCTAAGGATAGATCAAAGAAGAGTTCTAATCAGAATTCAGAAGAATCATTCAAAGTGCTGGATAGAGAGAGATAAAGCCAGAATTTGAAGAAGAAGAAAGAATCCACCAGTGGATTCTCAAGAAGCTGTTTGGAAATCAACTCAGCTAAGTTCATATTCAAGAAGCTTTGAAGAAGGCTCAGATACAGTTGATTGCATCAGCTGATCAAGAATTGTCTTGGCCTTTTCTCTCTCAAATTTGGCAAGACAGTTAAATAACCTTTTCTATATTTTTGTAGGATCTGTTTTCACAGATCTGAGTTGTAAGCCTGTGTTATAAAGGCTGAGTGTAGGAGTGTTGAACTCTGAGTGGTAGGGCTGTTTGCCTGAGTGTAGGAGAAGAATCTTCTCTGAGTTGTAGGCCTTGGGGCAAGGCTGAGGTAGGGTTGTTGTGCCTGAGTTGTAGGAACCAGTTGGGTTCTGAGTTGTAGGATCTGTTGATCTGAGATTAGTGGAAGTTTGGCCGAATCTAGCATACTGCTAGATAGGTGAAGGGGGAAAGTGGATGTACCCAGACCTTGGGGAACCACTATAAAACATTGTGCAATCTGTGATGTTTTATTTTCTGTGATTGCTGTGATTCTTTTGTTAGTCATTGAACTGAATTCTGCCTAGAAGTTTTTATAAATAAGCAGAACCTATTCACCCCCCCTCTAGGTGTTTAGGCTGTCTTGAAAGTTAAACTATCAAGTGGTATCAAAGGGAGGTTCCTCAAAAAGGACTTAACAGTCTGAGGTAGATCTGAAAGGCAGGTTCAAGATTCAAGATTCTAGAAGATGGGTTCTGGAGAGAATCATAAGGAGCTAGGGTCTATGAAATTACCCATATGCAAGAAGGAAATCTTTGGGATTTGGAAAGAAAGAGTCAGATTGTTTATGGAGGCATCTGACCCAAGGATTTACATCACAGTACAGGAAGGCCCCTTCATTCCAATGAAGATATCTGTTCTTGATGCAAATATCCAAATACCAAAGACTTATTCAGAAATGACCAAGGATGAAATCATCTTGGCAACCATGGACAAAAGGGCACAGAACATCATTGTTAGTGTCATAGATGATTCAACATTTCAGAATCTGATTCACTGCAAGACCTCCAAGGAGATGTGGGACACATTGATTGTCTACATGGAGGGATCTGAAGAAGTAAGGCTGGACAGAAAGTCTATGCTAAATCAGGAGTATGAAAGCTTTAGACAAGGAAAATCTGATAGCATAACTGAGTGCTATAAGAAATTCTATAGAATTGTGAATGAGCTAATATCCTATGGAAGAGTCTTCAGTACCTATGAACTGAATGACAAATTCTTAAGATCCTTATCAAAGGATTGGGATACAAAGATCTGTGCCATAAGAGAAGTGCCTAAATTGGCAGAGATATCTCCTCCAACCCTGTTTGGAAAGTTGCTATCCTATGAAATGCAACTTATGGTGAGGAAGGAGGAGGAAAGAAACTCAAGAGGAGATCACAGAGAAAAGACTGTGGCATTTAATGCTGAAGCCACTAGAAAGAATAGGAGGAAATCACCATCTCCTCCTAAAGAAGTTGAAGAAGATAGTTCTGAAAATTCAGATAAGGGTTCAGAAAGCTGTGATTCAGATGTAGACTTTGCTGCATTCACAAGGCAATTCCAAAGGTTCTTGAAAAAGAAGCAATGGAAGTCTAGTCCTTCCACATCACAGCAAGTTGATGACTATTATTAGAAGAGAAGGTCATCAAGGAAAGAGAAAAGCAGATCAAAGCCCAGCAAAGCCACTACTTCAAAGATTGTCTGCTATTGTTGCAATAGGCCTGGACATGTAGTGGCTGATTGTCCTGACAAGAGGAAGGAATCTTCAGAAAAGAAGAAGACTTATCAGAAAGGCAAGAAGGAGAAATCCTTTGTAGCAAAGAAAGATAAAAGTCTGTCAGACCAGTCAACTTCAGAATCAGGATCTGAAGCTGAAGCATATATTGGACTATATGCTGCATCTGAGGAAGAGGAGTTTATGCAGTTGCTAGACTCCATCAATGAACATCAATGCATGGGGTTGATGACAAGATCAGAAGAGGACATATGCCAGAATCAGTCTGGTCCTAATGAGGTAAAATATCCTTCCAGTACATCTGTTTGTAGTACAAGTGAAGAATCAGCTACATCTGCATCAAGTGATGAAGATGCATCTGGATCTGAAGGAGATGTCTATCAATTGATAGACAAGTATGGGGACTTGTTGCAGGCCCTTAAGAAAAGCAAGAACCTGGTTAAAACTCAGGCTCAGGAAATTGCTGAACTAAGGGTAGCAACAACTGAGTTAGAAAAAGTCCTTGATCAAAAATTAAATGAAATTGCCAAGCTGAAGAATATAACTATTATTCAGATGGGCACAATTAATTATACTAATGATCAAGTGAAGAGTCTGGAGGCCAGACTTAGAATTGAAAGGGATTTAGTGTCTAGTTACTCTAAGGCAAAATCTGTCTTACCCTTGATAGATGAATTTGTCACTCAGAAGGGTAAGGCTGGATTAGGATTTAAAGGTAACGCCAGGGCTGGCAGATTCAAGAGGAAAGGCAAAGCCCCTATTCAGCCACTAAACCTTTCAGTCCCCATAAAGTTTAGTAAGGTGAAAGTGCCTTCTAACATATATGATCATGAAGACATTCAAGGTCATATTAAGACTAATGTTCTGAAGAACAAGGGTGTAAATGCAAGCAGGCCTACCTATGGTCATAAACCCAATGGTTTTAAGAAATCAGTAGGTGAAGTGCAACAGCACCAGCAATGAACAGAAATTCTTCTGACAAGGATGTATCTAGATCTAGATACAATAAGTTTGAATGTTGGTGCTATGGCAAGAGAGGCCATTTTGCATTAGACTGCTGGTATAACACAAGTGTTATAAAGAATAAGAGTCTACCTGTTAGAAGAGGCTACGATAACTTTATTAATGCTAACCTGAACCAAGGACCCAAGACTTACTTGGGTTCTAAGGGTAAGTAATTCTGTATTGCAGGTGAATCCAAGTAACCATGCCCCTATATGGTACTTGGATAGTGGTTGTTCCAGGCACATGACTGGAACAAAGGGGCTGCTGAAGGAGTATTCATCTGTCAAAGATGGACCTAAAGTGATCTTTGGTGGATCTGAGAAGGGAGTCATCAAAGGGTTTGGTAACATATCTTCTAACCTAATTACTATCACCCAAGTGGCCTATATAAAAGGTTTGGAACATAATCTAATAAGCATAAGCCAGCTGAGTGATCTAGGATATGACATTTCATTTGGTAAGGATGGATGTCATATCAAAAGGTCAAGTGATCAAGAGATCATATTGACTGGGTATAGGAAGAGAAATGTATATTGCCTTAATTTTGAATGTGAAAATAAGGCTTTCCCCATTTGTCTTGTAGCTGATGACAATGCTTCCCATTGTGTTAAGTGGCACAAGAGATTGGCTCATCTAAACTACAAGACAATTGGCCAACTCATTAGTAAAGAACTAGTGAGGAATGGGCCTCAAGTTAAGTGTATAAAGGAAGGGGTATGCTCAGCTTGTCAAAAGGGCAAGCAGACAAAATCCTCATTTCAAAGCCTTGAAAACAAGGATTCTGTGAGGTGCTTATACCTCTTGCATATGGATCTTTTTGGTCCCATACCAGTTCATAGTCTAGGTAGGAAGGTCTACACTTTTGTGGTTGTAGATGACTATTCTAGATTTACATGGGTGTTCTTTCTGAGACAAAAATCTGAAACCCCAAGTGTATTACTTAATTTTGTAAAGCAAATTCAGAATGAACTGAATAGTACAGTGGTCAAAATCAGAAGTGACCATGGTACTGAGTTTCAATCTGAAAGCATAACAAACTTGTGTAAAGACTTTGGGATTTTCCAAGAATTCTCCTCACCTAGAACACCTCAGCAAAATGGAATTGCTGAAAGAAAGAATAGAACATTAATTGAAGTTGGTAGAACTCTATTGAGTGACACCTCTCTCCCAGAATATTTTTGGGCTGAGGCAGTTAACACTGCTTGTCATGTCATCAATAGGGCTTCTATCACCAAAAGCCACAGAAAGACTCCCTATGAGATTGTGAAAGGCAGAAAACCAAATCTATCCTATTTTAGGATCTTTGGTTGCAAGTGCTATATACTTAACAATGGCAAGTCATATTTGACTAAGTTTGCTGCCAAATCCCAGGATGGGATATTTGTTGGGTACAACACAAATAGTAAGGCCTATAGAGTCTTCAACTTAACTACTCAAGTTGTTGAGGAATCTGTGCATGTTGTATTTGATGAAACAAGATTAATCAATTGTGAGTTGTCTTGTAGATCAAATGACTCAACGGGTATAAGTAAGAGGATGGACAAGCTCTCCATTGCTGAAGCTTCAAAGGAAGATGGAGCATTGGAAAATGAAGGCTGCTGTCCAGGGGGAGTACAAGAGATAATGGAAGCTTATGAAAACCAAGAGGTTCAGCAGAATGAAGAAGCTGGAGATGCTCAAGCTGAAGGGAATCTTCCTCCAGCTATAAGATATCTAAGAGATCATCCTACTGATCAGATAATTGGTGATCCAAGACAAGGAGTGCAAACTAGAAGCAGAAATCAAAGCACAGTTTTGCATTCCAGTTTCTTGTCCCAAATGGAACCTAAGAAGTTTGAAGAAGCTATCCAAGACCAGCACTGGATTGATGCTATGCAAGAGGAGCTGAATCAATTCAGAAGGTGCAAAGTCTGGGAGCTTGTTCCTAAACCAAGAGGCCACAACATAATTGGCACTAAGTGGATCTATAGGAACAAGCTAGATGAAAGTGGGATAATAGTGAAGAATAAAGCAAGGTTAGTTGCAAAAGGATACAGGCAGGAAGAAGGGATTGACTTTGATCAAACCTTTGCTCCAGTAGCAAGGCTGGAGGCAATCAGAATGTTCCTTGCCTATGCAGCCTACCAAGACTTCAAAGTATACCAGATGGATGTGAAGTCAGCATTTCTGAATGGTGATCTTAAAGAAGAAGTATATGTAGAGCAGCCATCAGGTTTTGTAGATCCTCTTAAACCTGATTCTGTGTATAAGCTTAGGAGAGCTTTGTATGGGTTAAAACAAGCTCCAAGGGCTTGGTATGAAACCCTGTCTACCTTCCTCATTGAGAATAAATTCTCAAGAGGAAAGATAGACAAAACTCTATTCCTTAGGGAATCCAAAGGAAAGATCATCTTAGTCCAGATCTATGTTGATGACATAATCTTTGGATCTACTGAAAACAACCTTTGTAAAAAGTTTGCCAAACTTATGCAAGGGAAGTTTGAGATGAGCAGTATGGGAGAACTTAAGTTCTTCTTGGGACTCCAAGTAAGACAGACTGATGATGGATTATCCATATCCCAGTCTAAGTTCACCAAAGAATTAATTAAGAAATATGGTATGGAGTCATCCTCCACCATGAGAACTCCTATGGGAACAAGTATGCCTATATGCAAAGATGAGGCAGGTAAACCTGTTGATAAATCATTGTATAGAGGAATAGTTGGGTCTCTACTATACCTCACTGCTAGTAGACCTGACATTATGTATGCAATATGTGTCTGTGCTAGGTACCAAGCCTGCCCTAAAGAATCTCATTATACTGCAGTCAAAAGGATTCTAAGATATCTAAAGGGCACTCCTACTCTAGGTCTTTGGTACCCTAGGAATAGAGATTTTCTACTAACAGGCTATTCAGATGCAGATTTTGCAGGATGTAGAGTGGATAGAAAGAGTACTACAGGTACTTGTCAATTCCTGGGAGGAAGACTAATATCTTGGAGTAGTAAGAAGCAGACTAGTGTGGCAATTTCCACAGCTGAGTCAGAGTATGTTGCTGTTGGAAGCTGCTGTGCACAGCTATTATGGATGTAGAATCAGCTTAAGGATTATGGTATTCAGGTAAGTAGAACACCCCTTTTATGTGATTCTAAGAGTGCTATTTCTATTGCTAATAATCCAGTTTCTCATAGTAGAACTAAGCATATAGAAATCAAATACCATTTTCTTAGAGAACATGTAGAAAAAGGAGACATCTCATTGGAATTTGTAAAAACAGATTATCAAATAGCAGATGTATTTACTAAGCCTTTAGATGAAACCAAATTTAATAAATTCAAAATTGAATTAGGAATGTTAATCATTGATTAATGTATTAACAAAATCATTAACAATGCAATTAAAGTGGGATTTAAGTAAGTTAAGTAATAACAATAGAAATTGGCTAAGTAAGAATGTGTCGACACATTCAGTAATAATGTGTCGACTCAGAGAAATAATGTCGACAAGTCAGAAATATTGTGTCGACACAGAGAATATGTGTCGACACTTAAGAGTTATATTGTCGACTTAACCAGAAATGTAATGTCGACTCAACCAGGATAATGGTGTCGACACTTACAGAATATGTGTCGACACTTATCCTTAGAGTCGACACAGAATTTCTGTCTTTCTATTATGTATCCAAGGTGTCGACATAACCACAAATTGGTGTCGACACATAGTAGGCTGAAGTAATGTCGAGTCAATAGAAGTTTGTGTCGACACATTCCGTCTGTGTCGACACATTTAGACTGTTTTTGGCGCCTTTTGAACTTCTTTCAACTGAAGCTATAAATAGGTCAAAAACTCTTTCTGTCGACACGCTTCCAAGGTTTTCGAGACTAAAACCCTGTGTCAACAGTCTATCTTTCTCTCTTCTCTCAAGCTTTCTCGACGAATCGATGGCGCCAAGGATTGAAGACAACATTAATGAAGGGTATGAGTTGGTGCGCCAGGCCTTTGCAGAGGCGCCGCCAGATGTTCAAGGGGTTATCACCCTCCTCTCTGAGTCAGGGTTAGAATTTCTCATCTCAGAACCAACTAAAATCTGGAAGAAGGAGGTGCACGAGTTCTTTATCTCTGCATCAGTCCACTCGACTGGCCTCAAGATTAAGTCCAATGTACAAGGGACTAAGGTGAAGATTACTCAAAGAAGTTTAAGAAAGATCTTTAAATTGCAAGTAGTTGAGAATGAAGAGGAAGTTCCTAGTTCTAAGACAAGGGAAGCTCTTCAATGGTGTGGACTGGACTCAGGCTTGAAGATTGGAGCTGCATTCAACAGGAAGGGTATGAATCAGCAAGGGAAGTTCTTGTCTGAAATAGTTGGGAAAGTGATCCTCTGCAAGACAGGTGGACATGATAGGATTTCTGCCTATATGTTCAGCCTTATGACCAGGATTGTTTTTACAATCCCTACTGATTGGTCAGGAGTGATCTTTGACAAGATCAAAGAAGGAATCAAGAAGCCTAACATGGCCAGGATCATGAGCTTATATCTCACTGGAGTGATTCCTGAAGTGATGCAGCAACTGCAAGGGACTAAGATCAATCATATGAGAAGAATGGATATGAGACTGTTCTCAAGGTGGGATAGGGTACTGTCCAAGGATGTGCCTGAAGAGAGCAGGCCAGACACCCCTGTGAAATCCCCTACTCAAAATCAAGAAACTGAACAACTATAAGAAGACCCACTAAGGACACAGGTTGAAGAACAGCTTGACTCAACTATAGTCCAGCAAGTGTCAACACCTGCACAGATGCAGGGGGATCCAGTTTCCACTCCTGCTCAAAAGGTATCTACTCCTGATAAGGTACAAGTATAGGGGGAGCTAATGTATTTTACTATAAAAGACATTGCTCATATTTTTATTACTACACAGGTTCAGGGGGAGCTAGTGTCCACTCCTCCTCTAGATACTACAAATACTGAAATACAAGTGCAAGAGGAAGCACAGTTAAACTTATCTCAAGATTTAACTGCTGCAGAAGTTACAGCTCAACTGGAATTTACTCTGGAGGAGTTATTCCCTGATGTTGATACTATTACTGATAAAGTCGGAGGTGGACCAGAAATTGAGAAGTCCATGGGTATGGACATTGATCAGGAAGATGAAGTTGAGCCACAGGTTGAGGGGGAGCCAGTGAATGTTGAGGTTGAGCAACAGGTCACTGGGACAGATACAATTAATCCTCCTCAAGAGAGAATTCATTTAAATACTTCATCTGAAACTGAAACTGAAGATGCCAGGATGGCAAAGAAAAGAAAACTTGTTGTATTTAAGAGAAGAAGCAAGAATTATAAGCAGGCTTTACAGACAACACCTCCACAAGTATCTCCAGCCTTTGATTATAACAAGTTTATGGTAGATCTACAGGTAAAATTGGATGAACAAAGGATGGCTCTGGAAAAGTATGTTGATGAAAATAGCAAGTCACTTCAGTTTGACTTAGCTCAGGATATAAAGTCCATCCAGTTTCAAGTCAACATGCATAAAAAGGAAATGACAGATTGCTTCCACAAGGGTGGCAATGCTGTGGTTTATCTAGCTCAACAACAGGAGGCTATTACTACAAAGGTGGATGACATTGCTTTGAAGCAAAGCTATGTTTTGGAAAATCAGATAAGAATGAATGAGAATTTAACTGAATCTCATAATGAGATCATTAAGGAGGTAAAGAAGATTGTTCCAGGTCTGCCTGCAGATAGAGCCAAAGAAAGGGAAGAATTTGATAAGAATTTTCACGCTGCCATTGCTTCTGTTAAGACTGGCATCATAACCTCTCAAAAAGAAATATCTGAAAAGCTTCAAAAGTTAAAACCATTTTTTAAAGAGGGTGTGAATTATTTGGATGGCCAAATCAGATTTCAAAAGGAAGATCTAAGAGATCATGTCTCTAGAGAAGCCATAAAGGGGGAGAGGATGTTAATTCATGCAGGCTCAGAGCACTCCAAATGGGTGACCAATAGTATCCGAGCCACTTTGGGATATCCCCCATTGTGTGATGATGCTATGGTGGCTGAGTCAGGAATACAATCAAATCTACTTGAAGGCAATCAACCTGAGGTTGCTCAAGTCATTTACCCCCCTCCAGATTTTGACATGATTGATCAGAAGGTTCAAGGAATGTATAGTCCTCCAAAGGAGGTTACTAATATTGTCATTGGGAAGGTTGATAAACCTGAGGCTACTCTGAAAGAACAACAAGATGCTCTATTAGCAAAGAAGAGATTCAGAGAGCAGGCTGCACTTAAGCCAGATTATGAGCAGTGGAGTCCTACTTCAAGGAACATAATACTCACTGCATGGAAAGCTGTACAAGACAAAGTTCATGAGAGAGGGAAGTGGTACAATGAGATAGAATGGCAGAAGTATGAGGCAAGACAGGAAGCAATAGTACAATTCAGAAGGAAAGCTAAGCTGGGAAGGCTGCCATCAGATGCTAAGGAGCCAAGCAAGTACTTCCCAAAGTCTTTTCACTATTTTGAAAGGCAAAGGATCAAGGAAGAAGCTCAGAAGAAAACTGATCTAAAAGGAAAGAAGATAGCTGAAGAATCAGAAGCTCCTGTGACAGCTACCATTCAATCTGGCAAAGGGATTATAATTAGAGAGCCTGATCAATCCTGATTATGTTTTAAGTTCCTTCATAGTGTTTTGTAATGTTGTGATGTAATCATTAAATGTAAAACAATGTAATCAAACATTACCCAGTTATAAACAAAATGTTGTTTGGCATAATATAATGTTCATTCTGTGATGGATTGTTTTTATGTTTTGTTTATATTAAGTATTCCTGTCATGTCATATATCATCATTTAGTACTGTTTATAAAATGGTGTATATCATTGGCTATAAGGGTTATGACTTCTCCAAATAGGGGGAGATTGTTGGGTACATTGGAAAATGTGTACCTGATTTGAAGAAGCCCAACCTAGCTCAATGATATACATCAAGGTGTATTTGATGTTGTTTTAAGTTGACATGTGCAGGTGAAGAATTGATAAAGTATGCAGAAAAAATTCTAAGTCCAAGTGTCGACACAGAGGAAGCAGTGTCGACACATAGAAGAAAATAGTCGACACAACACTGGGAAGCAGTGTCGACACATAGCAGTTAGTCTACAACTACACTGGGAAAAAGTGTCGACACAGAGGAAGCAGTGTCGACACATAGCAGTTATTCTACAAATACACTGGGAAAAAGTGTCGACACAGAGGAAGCAGTGTCGACACATAGCAGTTGGTCTACAACTACACTGGGAAAAAGTGTCGACACAGAAGAAGTAAGTCGACACAACACTGGGAATTTGTGTCGACACAGAAGAAAAGCGTCGACCTCAACATTGGGAAAATGTGTCGACACAGAAGAGTATAGTCGATCTCAAGATTGTCGACACCAGCTGAATGTGTCGACACAGAAGAATATAGTCAACCTCAAGTTTGTCGACACCAGCAGAATGTGTCGACACATTGTGATTGAGTCAACACATTATAGCAAAGTTAAAAGAAGACTGTGTCGACACCTGAAGGCTAAGTCGACACTTACTAAGTTATGATTCTATAACAACTGTGTCGACACACAGGACTTGTGTCGACACACTGAAGAGTCAAGACCAAGTTATTTTCAGAAGAAGCTGTGTCGACTCAAAGGCAACTTAGTCAACATCACTGAAGACTGTGTCGACACCAAAGTCAATTGTGTCGACACAAATAGACAGATGGTCTCGACACTTTTTGACAGACTGTCTCGACAACTTATGGTTCAAGACAAAGGCACAGGACTTGTTTGGAGACTTGACAGCTGTGGGTTGCCACCGGTTAACTGAAGCTGTCAGACTTGTCAGAAAATGGTTAGAAACCGGATCAGCCGGTTACCATGAAGAAAGTCTATAAATAGACAGATTCAGAAGAAAACCATAGACCTTTTGAAAAACATTGAATCAAAAAGTGGAGAAGGATTACAATCCAATTCATTTCAAGAAAGTGCTAGGCACTTAAGAAGATCTTCTCCGGGAGATCTAAGAAGACTATCTAAGGATAGATCAAAGAAGAGTTCTAATCAGAATTCAGAAGAATCATTCAAAGTGCTGGATAGAGAGAGATCAAGCCAGAATTTGAAGAAGAAGAAAGAATCCACTAGTGGATTCTCAAGAAGCTGTTTGGAAATCAACTCAGCTAAGTTCATATTCAAGAAGCTTTGAAGAAGGCTCAGATACAGTTGATTGCATCAGCTGATCAAGAATTGTCTTGGCCTTTTCTCTCTCAAATTTGGCAAGACAAATAAATAACCTTTTCTATATTTCTGTAGGATCTGTTTTCACAGATCTGAGTTGTAAGCCTGTGTTATAAAGGCTGAGTGTAGGAGTGTTGAACTCTGAGTGGTAGGGCTGTTTGCCTGAGTGTAGGAGAAGAATCTTCTCTGAGTTCTAGGCCTTGGGGCAAGGCTGAGGTAGGGCTGTTGTGCCTGAGTTGTAGGAACCAGTTGGGTTCTGAGTTGTAGGATCTGTTGATCTGAGATTAGTGGAAGTTTGGCCGAATCTAGCATACTGCTAGATAGGTGAAGGGGGAAAGTGGATGTACCCAGACCTTGGGGAACCACTATAAAACATTGTGCAATCTGTGATGTTTTATTTTCTGTGATTGCTGTGATTCTTTTGTTAGTCATTGAATTGAATTCTGCCTAGAAGTTTTTATAAATAAGCAGAACCTATTCACCACCCCCTCTAGGTGTTTAGGCTGTCTTGAAAGTTAAACTATCAGTCATTAATTACACAGTGCAGGTTGTCAAATATCAGTTTATAGTCTCTTTTTACTAATTGCCCAACACTAAAAAGATTTTGGGCAAGTTTGAACATATTGAACCTCTATAATGTGTTTGAACTGTCCCATTTTCGTTCTTTTGGCAATTACCTGAGATGAGTCCTTTTATAGCTTTTGAAGTTCCATCTCAAAAGATAACCAGAGAATGCTCTTTTTCATTTAAATAGACAAAAGTTATTATTATAATTTGTCAGATACTTAAAACCAGCTTATGCCAGTCCCAAGCCCGGATAAAAAATGCTGAGAGTTGTGTTAGGTAAATGACCAGCATAAAATTTAGTCACCTTTATGAATATGATTCATTTGAGAGATTTTGATGATTTAGTAAGGAAAATCTCACAAAGAGAGAAAATTTTCATAGGACACTTAAATGAACAAATAGAAAAAGAAAATTTAGATTATACATCTGTTTATGAAGGATTTGAATATGAAAAAAGAAATGAAAAAGGTCGAACCATTTTAGATTTTGTCATAGCACATGAGTTAATTATGATAAATACGTTTTTCATACAGAGGGAAGAACATTTGATTACCTTTAAAAGCCGATCAAATAAGTTACAAATTAATTATTTTATGACTCGCAAAATGAAAAAAATGATTTGTAAAGATTGTCAAGTCATACTAGGAGAAAGTTTGACAACACAATATAGATTAGTAGTGTTGGACGTAAAAATTAAGTATAATAAATTTAAGACGAATAAAAATGTTGCCAAAAATTCGGTGGTGAAACTTGAAGATGAAAAAACAGGTTATTTTTAAGAAATCAGTTATGAAATAATTCGTTGATAACCCTTATGTTGATCCTAATGTCTCATGGAAAGTTATGTCTTTAAATCTAAGGACCACTAGAAAAACGTATTTGGAGTATCAAAAGGTCATGCAACTCCAAATAAAGAATCTTGGTGGTTGTTGAAATTTGAGGAAATTGGGCAGTCTATATTTCTAGTCGCAGCATTTTACTGGTCTCTGTGCTCTGGCAATTTGGCATAGCGAACAGAGTGTTGAAGCTTGAGGAGACTGGGCAGTCTGTTATCTAGTCATAATGGTCTACTAGTTTTTTTATTCTGGCGGTTTTGCTTAGCAAACAGTTTTTGCGGTCTTGTGGTTATCTACGGGTGTGGTCAGGTTCTTCCCACAGCAACGGTCTGGAGGTTAGCCGTAGCAGCGGCCTAGAGTTTAGCCGCAGCAGCGTTCTGGTGGTTAGCCGCAATAGTGTTCCGGAGGTTAGTCGCAACAGCGGTCTAGAGGTTATTCACAGCAGCAGTCTGGCGGTTAGGCGCAGTAACGGTCTGGAGGTTAGTCACCACAGCGGTCTGGAGGTTAGCCGTAGTAACGGTCTGGAGGTTAGCTGCAACAGCGGTCTGGAGGTTAGCCACAACAAAAGATCAACGGCTTCCCAGGATATGTATTCTCAATTGTATAGTCTTGCGGTTTGACAGTGTCAAACCACATTGCCCGCGCGGCTTGTATTTAGTCCCACATCGCTTGTTGTATTCTCTCATCTCTCCCATTTTCTATAAATAAGGGGGCATACCTTTGTATTATTTACCTTTTTTGAGCAATAAAATTTGCCTTTTATTTTATTGTATAAGAGGAAACCGATCATTTGCTCCTCTTTGCTCGCGGTTTCTTTTTCTAATCGCGTGCAGTCTCTTTCCTACGCGCCCTCCCTTGATAGTCGCTCTTCTTTGCGACCTTTTCTGTTCGCGCGGTCTTTGCGGTCTCTTTCCCGCACACCCTCCCTTGCTAGTCCCTCATCTTTGCGACTTGTTCTGTTCGCGTGACTTTTTTCTCTGATTGTGTTCACGCGGGGTTATTTTCTCTACCCGTGCGGTTTCATGTTGCTTTCTATAGACACTTATGCTCTCTCTTCTTCTTCTTCTACTTTATCTGCTCCTCTTTTTCTTTCTACTTCTTCTATTTTTTCTTCTGGTAATTTGGGTAGTACTTCAAAGCTTACTGGTTCCAATTACCCTGACTGGAGTGTGTCCTTTGTTTTCCTCATACGCTCTTAGCGTAAGCGCCACCATTTAACTGATGATCCCCCTGCTTATGGCTCTACCTATTTCGATGATTGGGATGCTAGTGATGCCTTGGTGCGAACATGATTAGCGAACAGTTTGTCTGATGAGCGTCTTCCTATCATTCGACATGATACGACAGTCAAGACTGCCTGGAATCATTTTGCTGCATTGTATTCCAAGGGCGCACAGATTTCATGCATTTATACTTTATATGCGGATCTTTTTGCCCGGCCTATCATGACTCCGGCTGCGGCCTATCAAGAAGTTCAAACTCTTGGTGTTGAACTTCTTCAACATCGGCCATTTTCTGCAGATCTCGCTGAGCAACATAAATACTTTCAAGAAATTCTTGTAATTTGCAACTTGCTTCGTCTGCCGAAATCTTATGATATGATTCAACAACAGATTCTTGGAGAGACTAACACTCTGACTCTGGATGCTATTGTTGCTCGCATTTCTTCTGTTACTACTCTTCTTCAACGTCCATTACTTCCCTTTCCTGATACTGTTGCTCATCCGGCTCGTCATGATATCTGGTGGTAGAGTGGGTTGTAATAGTGGTCGTGGTTACTCTAAGTATCTCTGCTCTCATTATGGAAAGGTTTGTCACCTGGTTGATCGTTGTTGGACAAAAAATCCTCGTCTTCTCCCTGCTTCAACTGACTCCCCCTCCAAGAAGTCTGCTTCTTCTCTTGCTACCTCTTCAGGTGCTGCTCAGTTGGCCACTACAGGTATGTGGTTTATTGATTCTGGTGCAACTAGTCATATGACAGGGAATTCTCGTGTTTTTTCTCAATTAGACAAACATAATATGTTCCCTCCAGTTCTTATTGCGGATTGTTCATCGTCTCCTGTTTGTGGATCTGGCATCGTGCATGTCACTCCTTCTCTCCAGCTTGAGGACACTTTTTATGACCCGAATTTTCCTTGCAACCTTCTTTCTGTTCATTCTCTTTGCAAAAAGTTGAATTGTGTGGCTATTTTTACTGCGTCTACTTGTTCTTTTTAGAATCTTCACTCCAAGGAGACGATTTCTACTGGGATTGAAAGCGTCGACTTGTTCTACCTTTATAACCTTTCGGCCTTTTCTGCCTCTTCTTATCTTCTTTAGTGGCATCTTCGCTTTGGGCATCCTCCTCGAATTCTTTATCATCTTCTGGCTGATCTACCTCTGGGGGACTATTCTCTTCATTGTGAGCACAAACATAGTTCTTCTCATCCTTTTGAACTTATTCATTCAGATGTTTGGGGTCCTGCTCCTATCCGAACTATTGGTAGGGATAGTTTCTATTTTGTTTCTTTTATTGATGATTATTCTAGATGTATATGGTTGTATTTATTACAAGAGCACTCTGAACTTTTTACATTTTCACTATGTTTTATAATGAGATCCATACACAGTTTGATGCCCCTATTAAGATATTTCGCAATGATAATGCTAAAAAGTATTTAAGTCATAAGTTTTCATTATTTTGCATGCATCATGAGATTGTACATCAAACTAGTTGTCCGTACACCTCTCAATAGAATGGCATTACTGAACACAAAAACCGACATCTCCTGGATGTCGCTCATAGACTTCTTACACATATGCATATTCCCCAGTCCTATTGGGGTCATGCTGGTCTTCTTTCCCGTTTCCTCATCCACTGAGTTCCGTCTTTAGTTCTCAATAGCAAAATGCCATTCTCGATTCTGTATCCTGTTGCGAATCCGCTTCCTTTACCTCCTCGTGTCTTTGGATGCACTGTGTTTGTCCACTCTCCTTCTTCTGGTCGCGACAAACTCTCTCCTCGTTCTATAAAGTGCGTATTTCTGGGCTATTGTACGATACAGAAAGGCTACATATATTATGATCCTATACTCTGGAAACAGTATGTTTTCGCAGACGTCACCTTTTTTGAGGATGCTCCATTCTTTTCTCCTACATCTACTCCTTCACCATTTGATGATTCTTCTTTTCCTATTGTATCTGCACCTCATCCTGAGCCTTCCCTTTCTTCTTCTCCACCTGTCTCTGATTCTTCGGATAAGCCACTGCCGACAAGCCCTGGGCCAGAAGTCTTTCCTTTGGATGAATCTGATACAGTAGACATGTCTGATCTTGATCTTTTGATTGCTCTTTGGAAAGCCGTTCAAAGTTGCACTCAACATCCCATTCAGGATGTGGTTTCTTATGTGCATCTGTCACCTTCTTGCAAAAGCTTTGCTCTCTTTCTCTCCATCAATGCTATTTCGGCCACCTATCAAAAAACTCTTGTTATTCCGCATTGGAAAACTGCTATGGATGAGGAAATGAAAACTCTCAATGAACGGGGTACTTGGACTTTTGTTCCTACTCCTCTAGGTGCTGATGTGGTTGGTTGTCAAGGGTTTTATACAGACATATGATGTGGATTTCTTTGATACTTTCTCTCCTGATGCTCAGATTACTACAATCCGTGTTCTCTTTTCTATGACTGTCAACAGAGACTGAGAAATGTCTAAGTTGGATGTGAAAAATGCATTTCTTTATGGTGATTTGCAGGAAACAACCTATATGAAGCAACCTCCGGGGTATATTGCTCAGGGGGAGTGTCAGGTATGTAAACTTTGGAAGGCTATCTATGGTCTTGAGCAAAGTCCGAGAGCCTGGTTTGAAAAGTTCAGCGAAGTTATTTCTGTTATTAGGTTTGCTTGGAATGCTGCAGATCACTCTTTGTTCATTCGCAAAATCTCGACTGGTCTTGTTGTTCTTGCGATTTATATGGATGAAATTCTTCTTACATGTGACGATAGAAAGGGTGTTGATATGACAAAAAAGCATCTTCTTTAGTATTTTGTTACCAAAGATATGAGATCTCTAAAATATTTTTTAGGGATTGAGATATCTTGGAAGCCCGGTTCCATGGTTCTTACACAGCGAAAGTATGCCTTGGATCTCTTAAAAAGGACAGGTCTCCTTGGGGCTAAACCTGGTCGATCTCTAATGGCTGTTGGAGATGAAAAATGTTGGAGTGAGGACTCACCTCTTCATGAAGATGTCACTAGATACAGATGGCTTGTGGGGAAACTCATTTATCTGATAGTCACAAGACTTGACATTTGTTATGTAGTGGGAAGAGTGAGCTAGTTTATCTAAGATCCTAAGGAGTGTCATCTACAGTCGGCTATAAAGATCCTAGAGTATGTGAAAGGTGCTTCAGGAAAAGGACTTCTATTTCAGAAAAAGGGACATTTGAAAATTGAGGCCTACTCTGATGCTAGCTATACAGATGATAAGGAAGATAAGAAGTCTACGTCGTGGTTCTGTACCATTGTTGGAGGGGATCTGGTCAGCTGGAAGAGCTAGAAATAGGTTGTAGTTTCCGGGTCAAGTGCGAAAGCCGAGTATAGAAGCATGACTATAACTACTTGTGAGCTAAAGTGGTTACAAAAACTTATGCTTGATTTAGGAGAGGTTTATGATCATTCCCTACCAATGTTTTGTGATAATAAGGCGACCATATATATTTCGAGGAATCCAGTCTTTCATGAGAGGATGAAGCATATTGAAGTGGATTGCCACTTTATCAGAGAGGAGATATTGAAGAACCAAATCTGGACACCATTTGTTACCTATGAGAGAGAACTAGCTGATTTCTTCACAAACCAGTTACTCCTTTTGGGGATGTTTGTAGCAAGCTGGGGATGGTTGACATATATGCTCCAGCTTGAGGGGGAGTGTTGAAACTTGAGGAAACTAGGCAGACTGTATTTCTATTCGCAGCGATTTAGTGGTCTCTGTGCTCTAGCGGTTTGGCATGGTGAGTGAAGTGTTGAAGCTTGAGGAGACCGGGCGGTCTGTTATCTTGTCGCAGCGGTCTACTAGTTTCTATGTTCTGGCGGTTTGTCTTAGCAAAAAGTTGTTGCGGTCTTGTGGCTACCCGTGGCTGTGGTCAGGTTCTTCCCACGGCAGCGGTCTGGAGGTTAGCCATGACAGCGGTCTGGAGTTTAACCGTAGCTGCGGTCTGGTTGTTAGCTGCAACAGCGGTCCAGAGGTTAGTCGCATCAGTAGTCTAGAGGTTATTCGCAACAACAGTCTGGTGGTTAGCCACATCAGCGATCTGGTGGTTAGCCGTAGTAGCGATCTAGAGGTTTACCGCAACAACAGTTTAGAGGTTGGCCGTAGCAGCGATCTAGAGGTTTACCACAGCAGCGGTCTAGAGGTTAGCCGCAGCAGGAGATCAGCGGTTCCCATGATATGTATTCTCTATTGTATAGTCTTGTGGTTTGACAGTGTCAAACCACATAGCCCGTGCGGCTTGAATTTAGTCTCACATCGCTTGTTGTATTCTCTCATCTCTCTCATTTTCTATAAATAAGGGGGCATGCCTTTGTATTATTTACCTTTTTGGAGCAAAAAAATTTGTCTTTTATTTAGCTCTTTTTACAGTGGTGGAAAGAGAAAGTGCAAGATAAATTGATGACAAAGAGGATCTGTAAGACCCCCCTCCCGGAACACAAATCACGGTACCAGAGGGGTCTTATGCCCAGAACAGTCACCTTGCGATAGCACTAGCACTCGGTGTACAACCTCGGGCTCACAGGGGCCAGAGGCTTGAAAAAGGGGGGCTAGGCAAGACGGCCAAATACAGTCGTCAATTCGCAGAGCAAGTGGATCCCACCCAGGGTAACAGGCGAGAGGTCCTAGGTGAGAAGGGCCAGAGAGAGCTGCGTCATGAGATGGGCAAGTCAGCGCCAGAGGAGGAGGCATTCGCGGGCAAGTAGCCGACTCGCCATGCGAGAGGACTTCAGGGGGGGATCTCTCGCTAGCGAGACGGAGCTCTCGCCAGGAGAGAGGCCTCCAGAAGGAAGCTCTCGCCAGGCAAGAAGATCCTAGAGGGGGGGGGTCTTGTCAAATCCCCGGTTCGGTTTGAGACCGGTTTAGGTGGGGCCGGGTCTATCTTTTAGCCCCGCAGGATTTTACGCTTTTGCCTTAGGTGGTCTGTATGTAGCCCTTCAGAACAGCGGAGTTTGGCTGTTGGCAAACCCGACTGAGGGTATTCTAGTAATTTAAGGGTTGTTCAATTTGGTTATTGGCAGTTCCAGTTCAGAGGCCTATAAATAGACCGATAAGGTGCTTCAGAAAGGCAATGATTCCTAACTCTCCTTCTCTCTTTCTAAGGCACCTAGCCAAGGATTGGCTAGGGAGGGGAAGGATCCAATTCTTTCGGGTAAGAGGTGGGACCTCCGCGCTGAGGCCTCCGGTCTAGTATTTTGAGGGCCTTGTCCAGAGGGTCGTCCGAAGAGAGTAAGGGCGAGCTGCATCTTCAGTTCCAAGCTTTAGGAGGGACCGACTTTATTGGTTCCAACATTTATGGTGCGGTGGGCGTGGAACATCAGCTTGCACAGAAGAACTTTTGGTGACCTCATGGCGGGGGATCTTGAAGGAGATGGAGGCGGGTCCTCGAACCCGGGAGGATCTGTCTGGAGGGCGGAGTTCATGACGTCCATTGGGGGGATCATGGACATGCTGAAGCAGATCTTACAAAGAGGGGAATACGAGAACCCTCACCCCAGGAGCCAGGTCTCGCGCCCCGCGAGGGGATCAACCAGGCAAGAATAGGAGAGGACGCACCCGGGAGGAGACTGGGAAAGGAGGTAGTGGCGGAAGGCAGCAGGTGATACGTGGAGGGTAGAGAACTTTTCGCCAGCCCAGCGAATGTCGTCTCGCCTGGCGGGATGGTTGCGCGAGTGGAGGCGGCGAGACCCCCGGCGAGAGGATCTCCTTTCTGTGAATTGATCCTCTCGGCACCCGTCCTGGAAGGGTTCCGCGAGCCCGAGATGACCTACTATGTTGGGAAGGACGATCCCCTCCAGCACCTGCAGTGGTTCGAAGATGCAGTCTCCATCAGACCAATGACAGACGCTTTTAAGTACCGCCTTTTCGCCATCACCCTGAAAGACAAGGCTAGGGATTGGTTCAACCAACTCCCGGCGGGGTCGATCTACGACTTCGAGGATCTGAGCAGAAGCTTCCAACTGCGCTTCTCGACCTCTAAAAAGAGGAAGAAAAACCCAGAGTCCATTTTCTTGATCAAGCAGAAGGCCGATGAGTCCTTGGCTCAATATTTGGACCGCTTCTAGGAGAAGATTCTCGACATCTAGGAGGTGCCTGGTTTCGCTCTCCAGATGGCTTTCACAGTGGGGCTAAAGGAGAGCTTTTTTAAGATGAGCCTGACCAGGAAGCCGCCGTTGTCGTTCGAGGGGTTGATGGAGAAGGCGGCGAAGGAAGTAGCTATGGAGGCAGCAAACCCGACCTTTGCCAAGAAGTTGGCAAGACTGACGGATGTGGAGTAGAGGGAGCCGGGAGGGGCCAGGCAGCAGGAGGGAAGGAGAAGGGAGGAGCCAGGGGGTCCAGTGCATCCGGAACTAGGCTGGAGGCAACCGGGGGTCCTGTTCAAGGAGAAGGGAGGTGCCCCCCAGGGAGGAAGATGTTGGAACACCCTATTATGAATTTAGGCAAGGATCACTATGTTTTTAGGAAACCAGTTTGACCTAGTTGTATAGTTGAAAAGGTCAAGTTAGAATGAGTATAGGGCTTAGAACTTAGGTTTGAAGCTGCCCCCAGGACCATTCAAGGATTCAGACTTAGAGCTGAGGCAAAGACAATTATCGTCGAGCTTAGGTCGACAAAACATCGAACTCCGTTCGACGCTCTTTGAGCGCATCTCTGCTAAATCGTCGAGCTCCGGTCGACGATCTTCGAGCTCAGATCGACGATCTGTCTTCAGCTTATTCTTCAGGTCGCTGAGCTCCGGTCAACGATCTTCGAGCTCAGGTCGACGTTTTCTGTTTGATGTTCATTTCAATCTCTGAGCTCAGGTCGACGATCGTAGAGCTCAGATCGACGTTTTTCCTGAGAGATCAACGACTTTGAGGATTCAAATTCAGTCAGCTTTTGGAATGATTTTCAAATTCTCTCAGCATTTATTTCAAGAGATCTGCTAGCCGTTTTCATTTATTCTGGAGCAAGTTTCAAGGGATTTATCAGAGAATGTTTATTGGACTTTCCTCCAGAAGACAAAAACATTTATGGAAGACATTTATTGACTGCTAACGGCTATCTTGGATGGAGGATCTTCAGAGAATAAATCATTTTTCTTCTCCAGTCTGAGAGATATACAACAAGAGACTACACAAGAATAGACAATACAAAACAAGAAATTCTCAGTACAGATTCATAGGATAGTGAGATCAATTCAAAAAAATCAAGTGATCAATCCTAGAGAATTAGTTGGCATACTGAAAAGTGATCATAGCTTCAACATCAAGGACTCCAGACAATTCATATTTCAGCCTCTTCTGAAATCATCTTCTGCTGGAGATCTGAAGCTTCTGAAGACCTATCACCCTAGCAAAGCTCTCATCTTTCTCAGGGGGAGCTTTGACAACACAATCAATCCACTAAGTCTTTTCTCAGTGATTGAGATAGAGAAGACAACTTCACCTCTTTCTTTTTCTTTTCCTGCTGTAAAAGGGTTATCAAAACTCCCTTCAAAAGTCTTGATTCTGGTTCTGAGAGCCTTGTCAAAACTCAGTGGTGGTAAGACACCTGATCAAAAAATCTAGTGTAGTTTTTGAGCACCTTATCAAAAGCTCATTGGTGCCCAGGACACCTGATCAACTCATCCTGCACTGGATTCCTACCAAGGGTGGTAGAAGAGTGGATGTACCCAGGTTTTTGGGGAACCACTATAGTTCCTTGTGTCTTCTGGTTTCTTGTGGATATTCTTTGCTGTGTGTTGTGGTTTTTATTCTTACTGCTTTAGTTTTACTTTCTACATCAAAACACCTTACACTTATACATAAATTAAGCCTTTACTGCTGTGCAATTCAAAATTGTAAATTTACTTTAAAATACTCTATTCACCCCCCCTCTAGAGTTAAGATAGATCTTACCCTCACTTTCAATTGGTATCAGAGGCAGGTTGGTTGTTCATACAGGCTAACACCTATACCCAAAGATCCTTGATAAGATCAATCTTTCAAGAGGGTTATTTTCATTATATTTAATTTTATATAAAGACATGACACAGAACAAAGATTATGCAAGCACCAGGCCTCCAGTGTGCAATCTATCCAAGTTTGCACTTTGGAAAGCAAGGATTAGACTCTATATGAATTCTATTGATGAAGACATATTTAATTCTGTTTTGACAGTGTGCCCAAGTCCACCAGCAAGCTCAAGTACAAATGCTGTTCCACCTCCTTCAAGAACAGATGCTGAAATAAAGAAGTGGAAGACTGCAGATGCCAAGGCCATGAACATCTTAGCTCAGACAATGTCTGATGAGATATTTCAGAAGGTAGCTGAATACAACTCAGCCAAAGGAATTTGGGACAAGCTCTCTGAAATTGTCTCAGGATCTGCTGATGAAAGGAAAGACAAGAGATCCCATCTTATAAGCCAATATGAGAATTTCAAAAAGGGAGAAGTTGAATTAATGGCTGACATGTACAATAGACTAAGTCTGATTGTAAATGAGTTAAAGACTCTGGATAAAGAAATCTCATTGACTGAGCTGAATGACAAAATCCTAATATGCTTCCCCAACACTTGGGATTCAAGAATCTTGCCAATCAAAGATGGCAGAAGTCTAAATGAGATTACCACTGAAGCTCTCCTGGGCAAGCTCAAATCTTATGAGCTGCTCATTAAAAATAGAGAAGAAGAACAAAAGGCTACTTATCCAGTCATCAGAAAAGAGAAGACCATAGCTTTCAAAGCTACAGAAGAGGAGCATGAAGATAAAGCTACAGGAAATGATGAGCTCCTAAGTCTACTGGCCAAAAGATTATACAAAATGGCCAGAAAAGACTTTAAAAAGAGATCATACAAGGGACATGATAAGCCAAGGTATGATAAATCAAATAACAATAAAGAAATTATATGTTTTGGTTGCAGGAAACCAGGCCATATTGTGCCTGACTGTCCAGAAAACAAAAAAAAGGACAAGAAAGATAGAAGGGATAGAAGAAAGGAGAAAGACTTCAAGAAGAACACCTCAGACAAACCCTCCTACAGCAAGAACACACATACAAGGAAGGGATTTGTTGCTGAGACATGGAGTGAAACTGAAGAGGACTCTGAAGCCTCATCCAGCTCCAGTGATGATGAGGATGATGCCGATGAAAAAGAATTTTGCATGATGGCTATCAATGCCTCTCAAACAGATTCAGAAGCAGAAGAGTCAGAATCAGATTCAGAAGCTCAACTAGAAGAAGATCAGGTAATCAATTCATTTGATTTCAGTTCTGAGGACTTTAAACATGAGTTTAAAGTACTATGCCTAGATCTGTTGGAGTCTGAGAAGGAAATCACTTCCCTCAGAAAACAACAGTCTGAGTATAACACTTTAAAATCAGAGAACCTCAAACTCTCTGAAGAGTTAGAATGCTATAGGGAGGAGATAGCTTCACTAAAGAGTGAACTATCCAAGGCCAAGCAGTTTGAAGAATCCCTTAATGGGAGGAGTATCAAACTGATGGATATCACAAGCACAGTGAACTCTAGACTTAATAGTACACTGGGCTTGGGAGCTTCATCCAGCCAGCCTATAGTTCTGACAACTCCAATCAAATTTATCTTTGATAAAGGGAAGGAAGTTGTAGAGGTAGCTAGGAAGAATGCAGATTTGCCAAAGAAAAATATAGTTCAACAGAATGCGTCGAATAGAGCTCGATGATCGTCGAATCGCGCTCGACGATCCAAGAAATGATCGTCGACCTCAGCTCGATGACACCTGAACTCTGAACTCCAGGATAGTCGATCTTCGAACAGAGATCGACGATCTGACCCAAGATCGTCGACCTCAGCTCGACGATCGTCGAACAGAGATCAGGATTTTGAACAATCCTTCAAAGGTACATCTGGATTCAATCCTAGAAGTCCTACATCCCAAGGTTTCAACCCCTATACTGAATGGATAGTACCTCCTAGAGATACCATCCTGAAGGTTATAAGAGTCAACTTGGGATGTCTTTCATTTCTGAATTTAAGGGATATCAACCTAGGCCCAAGGTAAACTGGGTCAAAAACATATAAGCTGTTTATGTGCAGATGAAGACCTATCCAACATCAAACCAGCCATGGTATCTGGATAGTGGGTGCTCAAAGCACATGACAGGGAACAAGGACAACTTCACATCCTTTAAAATCAAGCTTGGACCCAAAGTAATCTTTGGTGATTCAAACTTTGGAACAATAAAAGGATATGGTGCAGTCCAAATTGGAACAGTCAACTTCAAGAAAGTAGCTTATGTTGAAGGACTCAAGCATAACCTGATAAGTATCAGTCAACTGTGTGATGAAGGATATCAAGTGACTTTCAACAAAGCTATATGCAAGGTCAAGTCAGAGGACAACACAACTATGTTGACAGGTAACAGAAGAGGTAACATTTACTTAGTAGATTTTCATTCATCTAAAGTAGATATTTGCCTGTTCAATTCCATATCTAGACCTAATATTCTATGGCATAAGAGACTAGGACATATTAACCTTAGAACCATTGCTAAGCTATCCAAGGACAACCTTGTTAGAGGACTACCTTCTGGCCCCTACAAGAAGGAAGGACTTTGCAAGGACTGTCAATTAGGCAAGCAAACTAAAAATAGTTTTAAATCACTTAACAAGAGTGACTCACCTAGGATTTTGTATCTGTTACACATGGATCTTTTTGGACCCATTACAGTACAAAGCCTAGGAGGGAAATCCTACACTTTAGTGGTTGTAGATGACTTCTCAAGATTCACATGGGTGTTCTTTCTGAGGAAGAAGTCTGATAACTTCAAGTGTTTGACAGAGTTTCTCAAATGCATACAGATTGAGTTCAACACTCACATTGCCCTGATCAGAAGTGATCATGGGACAGAGTTTGAGTCTCTTCTTATGCAAGAGTTCTGTCAGAGTGAAGGAATCAGGCATACATTCTCAGCTCCTAGAACTCCTCAACAAAATGGGGTAGCAGAAAGGAAAAATAGAACCCTAATTGAATCTGCAACTACATTGTTATCAGATGCTCATCTTCCTCTATCCTTTTGGGCTGAGGCAGTGAACACCTCCAATTATGTGTTGAATAGAAGTCTAATACATAAACTGAAGGGCAAGACTCCCTATGAATTGCTCAAAGGGAAGAAACCTAAAGTAGACTATTTTAAAATCTTTGGTTGCATTTGTTATATTCACAACAATGACAAGAGATATATAACAAAATTTCAAGCAAAAGCTGATGAAGGAGTGTTTCTGGGATACTCCATGATCAGTAAAGCTTATAGGGTTTATAATAAAACTACTCTAAAAATAGAAGAATCTGTTCATATTTCTTTTGATGAAACTAATATGTATTTCAAGGAGAAGAATGCTTCTACCATAGAACAATTGCAGGTACATTCTCTAGCTGAATACTTGGACAGATTATAAGTTACTCAAAAGGATGAAAGTAGTGAAGGAAGAAGCTGCTAATCTTCTTGAAGAGCCAGTTGCTGTTCCACAAGAGGAAACAACAACACAGGTTGGTGAACAATCAACACCACCTGTTGATTTAGTAACATCAAGAGATCATCCAATCTCCCAAGTAATTGGAAACATCTCAGCTGGTGTGCAAACCAGAAATCAGGTCAACCAAAACCTGATGCACACTTGCTTTCTATCTCAAATTGAACCTCAATCCATTCAAGATGTAGAGCAAGATCCACATTGGATCATTGCAATGCAAGAGGAGTTGCATCAATTTGAAAGAAACAAAGTCTGGGAACTAGTGCCTAAGCCAAGGGATCATTCCATTGTTGGAACAAAATGGGTGTTCAGAAACAAATTGGATAATCAAGGAATTATTGTAAGGAACAAGGCAAGGCTAGTTGCTCAAGGATACTCTCAAGAAGAGGGGATAGACTATGACCAGACCTTTGCACCTATTACAAGGTTAGAGGCCATAAGAATCTTCCTGGCTTATGCTGCTCATAAGGGATTCACAGTCTACCAAATGGATGTGAAGAGTGCTTTTCTCAATGGGGAGATCAAAGAAGAAGTATATGTCAGACAACCCCCAGGTTTTGTCTCATCAACTCATCCTGATTATGTTTTTAAACTGCATAAAGCATTATATGGTCTAAAGCAAGCTCCTAGAGCATGGTATGAGACCCTAGCATGCTTTCTTCTGGAAAATGATTTTGTTAGGGGGAGAGTAGACCAAACTCTTTTTATTAGAACCCATAAGTCCCATACCCTACTAGTACAAATTTATGTAGATGATATTATATTTGGTTCTACTGATTCAAACTTGTGCAAAAAGTTTTCCAAGCTTATACACTCTAAATTTGAAATGAGTACCATGAGTGAGATATCCTTCTTCTTAGGATTGCAAGTCAAACAACATGCTGAAGGCATATTTATTTCTCAAACCAAGTATGCAAAAGAACTGGTTAAGAAATTTGGTATGTCTGATGCATCATGTATGAAAACACCCATGCCTACCAATGCTGTACTGGATGCTAATGAACATGGAAAACTAGTTGATCAGACAACATATAGAGCAATGATTGGCTCTTTATTGTACCTTACAGCCAGTAGGCCTGATATAATGTTTGCTACATGTATATGTGCTAGATTCCAAGTTAGCCCTAGAGAGTCACACTTAACTTTAGTAAAGAGGATTCTTAGGTATGTTAAAAGCTGTCCAAATCTAGGACTCTGGTATCCAAAAGATTCAGTATTTGACTTAACTGGATTTTCATATGCTGATTATGCTGGATGCAGAATAGACATGAAAAGCACTAGTGGAACTTGTCAGTTTCTTGGTGATAGACTTGTCTCATGGTATTGTAAGAAACAAACATCTGTGTCAACCTCAACTGCTGAAGCTGAATATATGGCTGCAGGCAGTTGTTATTCACAAATATTGTGGATACAAAACCAACTCCTAGACTATGGTTACAACTTAGAGAAGTCTAAAATATTTTGTGAGAACACCAGTGCTATTTCCATTGCACAAAATCCAGTCCTCCAAAGTAGGACAAAATACATAGAAATTAGGCATCATTTTCTAAGGGATAATGTTGAGAAAAATAAAATTGAACTTCAATATATCCCAACTGATTTGCAAAGGGGAGATATTTTCACCAAGCCTTTGGATGAAAAGAAATACAACTTCTTCCTCAATCAGTTAGGCATGTTAGATGGAGGAAGCCTAAAATAAATTACAAGATTTTGAAAAGCTAAAAACAGACCAAGATTAGGCTAAAAACTCATCTCCTTTTGTGTCTATAGGATAGTTTCTATCTCTGAACTGCGCTCGACGTTTTCCCCAGAAAGCGTCGAACGGAGATCGACGTTTACCCGAGAAACGTCGAACAGAGATCGATGTTTTCCCAAAACGTCGACCTGAGTTCAGAGCGTGTCAGATAGTTGCATACTATCTCTTTCAGGCCTTCGATCGTCGAACTGTGCTCGACGTTCTCTCTAGATCGTCGAACTGAGATCTACGATATTGAAGACCTTTCAGCTTCCATCAGGAGTCCTGATCGTTGAACGGAGATCGACGATCCTTCCTTTTTCGCGTCAAACCCTAATATGAAATCATTTTTCGGCCGCCGCTCGTCATTTACACTTTCACACTCTCTGCAAATTTTTCTCTTTCCCTCCAAACTCTCTACACTTGGTCGTGTTTGTTTAATATTTGCAAGTACAGATGGCAATGTCGGTCGCCGCCCTCTCTAAAATGAAATTTGATACAGGCTTTGACATTGATATGAACTCCTTTGATGGCAGTGATCAGCGATTCAAAGATATTCTGAACTTGTTCCGCGAACAAAAGTTAGTTCAGTTGATGACAACAAGAATAAAGATTGCAGCAGATGAAGTAAAAGAATGGGTTTATACTGCCACCAGCGAAAGTGAAAATTCTATAGTCGGCACCATCAATGGAACTCAGGTACCAATGTCCCCAGCTGTTTTGACAGAAGTATTCGCATTAAGTACTGGGAATGATTCCATCGACTTGTCTGGAGAGGAATATGATTCTTTGTTAGATCGAATGGGTCACTCTGCTGTGAACCCTAATAAACTGTTGAAAAAGAACTTATCTATTGAATTTCAATTCTTGACTGATGTTGTTGGAAAAGTGCTTCTGGCAAAGCACTCCACCCATGATACAATCTCAAGGTATCAGTTATGCCTAATGGGAGCCTTAGTTGATAAGAAACATCTGGATTGGGGATCAATCTTCCTTAATTTGATCAAAAAGAAAATTAGCAAAAGCTGTGTCAGTTTTGGGAGGATTATAGGGGTTTACCTACATCACAGGTGCCCTGATCTGCTAGTTTCAAGTGGGATGCACATCAATGCATCCAAAAGACTCACCTGTGCCCTCTTCAGCAGGTGGGACAGGCAGATCATAAACCCCAACAGGGCTGCTCCAGCAACCCCTGCTTCAGGCACAAGGATTGCCTCAGTCACTCCTCCTCAGGTCTCTGCCCCAGCAGAAGAATTGCCTGCTTCTCCTCCTCCTCCAGCTGTCTCTGCCCCAGTCATATCAACCTCACCACTCATCTCAACCATAGCCATATCTTCCCCCATTACAATCTCATCACCCATTTCACTTCCTCCAGCCTCTACCTCAGAATCATTCCATCCCTTGCACTACTATCCACCTGTCACCACTCCATCATTTAATCTTCTAGATGACTCCTTCATGGATGATTCTCCTCTTACTCCTCCTGAAATTCCATCAACATCTTCCTTCCAACAACTTCTTCAGGACATACTTTCTCAATCATCCTTCACCCCATCCTCTACCTCTCCCATATCATCCATCTCTACTTCAATAACATCAATCTCAACAATTCCTTCTACTGAGCCATCCATCCCTATAACTCTTGCCTCCACACCATCCATTCCATCAGTCCCAGCCAACATCATTCCAGCTACATCAACTCCTACCTCTACTCAAGCCCCTCTTGAGCATGTAGATCTTTCAGCTTTGGCATACAGGCTGTATGAGCTGCTAGCCCCCAGGCTAACCTCATTGCTGGAGACCACCTTGGCTCCACTTCTTAAAAATGTTCAGGAGCTATCTACCAGGCTATCTACCTTCATCTCCTCTCAAGCAATCCCTTCTTCTGGGTGCCTTGATCCAGTTTTCATTGAATCCATGCATGGGGAGATGCCTAATGAAGCTCTGGTTTTGCCTGAGGCTGCTGAAATTTCAGAACCTGCTCCAGTGTTTGTAGTAGATCTTCAGAGCCTGCTGTCAGTTTTTTGATTATATGTACTTCAATTCTCTGCCAGTTCTACAAGTTGAAGACCTTACTAAGGCCATTGTGCCTGTTTTAGAATGTGATCCTAGCCTAATTGCATCTTATATAAACTCTTTCAAGGCTGAGGATGTTGTTGCTTCAATTTTTTATGCTGCTGCTGCTACTGCTATTACACCTATTGGATTTTCTGATATTGAAATGCTGTCTATTGTTGTTGATGCTGCTGCTTATCTGGAAGAACCTGAACCTGCTGCTCAAATTACTTCTGCTCCTATTGCTGCTTCCATAAGTTCTACTTCTGCTGCTGCTGCTGCTCCTGCTCTGACTTCTGAACAATTGAAACAACAAGAAAAGTACATCAAAAGCATTGATGATCTGTATGATAGACCCCAGAGCTCAGAAAGTGATCAGTTTCACACTGACTCTGATGACTCTTCTAGTACTATTGCAAAGAAAAAGAAGGCCAGAAGCAAGGCCATGATGAAAGTCCCTCCTACTAAGGCCAAGGATGCTAATGATATACCCTACTATATTCTGCATGATTGCCAAATTACTGAACCATGGATGCAATATTCTAAAAATCAACTAAAGGCCATGAAGAAGAAAAGAAAGTTTGATAAGTATGATAAAGGTTCATCCCAATTTCAGCCTCCTCCTCCTCCTCCTCCAGATTCAGGATCAGGTGGAGGCTCAGCTTCTCTAACCTCAGCTCCAAAGCAAAGTTCCTCCCAATCCTCTCAAAGATATTATCCTAGGGGCAGTATCAAAGGGGTTATCAATCCAGAAGGGGACAATATAGAGGAAATCAAAGAGGACACATATTTCAAGCAAGGGGAGGACAAAGTCACATGGACTCAACTCAAGGTCCTTTCCCTTATAAACTCAGAGAAATGGTTGATACAAGAACTCCTACTGCTTCTAAAACTGTCAATAGATATGAGCCTGCAGTTCTTTATGAAGATCCAGAGAACAATCCATTATCATGGACTGCTAGGATGAAATAACTTGCTGCCTTAGATAAGCTGAAGAAGGCCAGAGAACAAGGGAAAGACACTTCCAACATTACTACTTTGTCAGATCAAAGAAAGGCAGAACTGGAAAGGTATGCATCAAGGAAATTCTTTGACCCAGTGGACTACATGAAACTGCATCCTGAGGCTGTGGTTCCAAGGCCATGATCTCAAACCTCCTTAGGTGTAGAGGATGATAGAAGGTCAAAGAAAGAAGCTCTAAATCCCAACAGGGAAATCTTATTTAAGAAGGGAAGTGAAAAGAAATGACATTTATAAGCAGACAGTATACTCATCTTGAACATTTGCTGATATTCCATCTATTTGCTGCTATGTTGCATGATCTGCTCTTTTTGTGTTAGATTTTTGTTTCTATGTATGATGATTTTGTATTTATTACTGAGTTCTGTAAATAGTAATCCTAACCCAAATAGGGGGAGATTGTTGGAACACCCTATTACTAATTTGGGCAATAATCACTATGTTTTTAGGAAACCAGTTTGACCTAGTTGTATAGTTGAAAAGGTCAAGTTAGAATGAGTCTAGGGCTTAGAACTTAGGTTTGAAGCTGCCCCCAGGACCATTCAAGGATTCAGACTTAGAGCTGAGGCAAAGACAATTATCGTCGAGCTTAGGTCGACGAAACGCCGGACTCCGTTCGACGCTCTCTGAGCGCATCTCTGCTAAATCGTCGAGCTCCGATCGACGATCTTCGAGCTCAGATCAACGATCTGTCTTCAGCTTATTCTTCAGTTCGCTGAGCTCCGGTCGACGATCTTCGAGCTCAGGTCGACATTTTCTGTCTGATGTTCATTTCAATCTCTGAGCTCAGGTCGACGATCGTAGAGCTCAGGTCGACGATCGTAGAGCTCAGATCGACGTTTTTCCTGAGAGATCGATGACTTTGAGGATTCAAATTCAGTCAGCTTTTGGAATGATTTTCAAATTCTCATAGCATTTATTTCAAGAGATCTACTAGCCGTTTTCATTTATTCTGGAGCAAGTTTCAAGGGATTTATCAGAGAATGTTTATTGGACTTTCCTCCAGAAGACAAAAACATTTATGGAAGACATTTATTGACTGCTAACGGCTATCTTGGTTGGAGGATCTTCAGAGAATAAATCATTTTTCTTCTCCTGTCTGAGAGATATACAACAAGAGACTACACAAGAATAGACAATACACAACAAGAAATTCTCAGTACAGATTCACAGGATAGTGAAATCAATTCAAAAAAATCAAGTGATCAATCCTGGAGAATTAGTTGGCATACTGAAAAGTGATCATAGCTTCAACAACAAGGACTCCAGACAATTCATATTTCAGCCTCTGCTGAAACCATCTTCTGCTGGAGATCTGAAGCTTCTGAAGACCTATCACCCTAGCAAAGCTCTCATCTTTCTCAGGGGGAGCTTTGACAACACAATCAATCCACTAAGTCTTTTCTCAGTGATTGAGACAGAGAAGACAACTTCACCTCTTTCTTTTTCTTTTCCTGCTGTAAAAGGGTTAGTAAAACTCCCTTCAAAAGTCTTGATTCTGGTTCTGAGAGCCTTGTCAAAACTCAGTGGTGGCAAGACACCTGATCAAAAAATCTAGTGTGGTTTTTGAGCACCTTATCAAAAGCTCATTGGTGCCCAGGACACCTGATCAACTCATCCTGCAGTGGATTCCTACCAAGGGTGGTAGAAGAGTGGATGTACCCAGGTTTTTGGGGAACCACTATAGTTCCTTGTGTCTTCTGGTTTCTTGTGGATATTCTTTGCTGTGTGCTGTGGTTTTTATTCTTACTGCTTTAGTTTTATTTTGTTCATCAAAGCACCTTACACCTATACATAAATTAAGCCTTTACTGCTGTGCATTTCAAAATTGTAAATTTACTTTAAAATACTCTATTCACCCCCCTCTAGAGTTAAGATAGATCTTACCCTCACTTTCAGAAGAAACTCTTATCCAGGACAGGGAAGGTTTAATCCGTTAGGGTGGGGGCATGGTCCGAGGCCACCCCCAACCTTGCCTCAACAAGTAATTTCCATCGGCCGAGGAAGAGGAAGAGGGCGAGGAAGAGCAGGAGCAGGAGCGGGGAGGAGGAGGAACCCCCAAGAGGGGAGACAGGATGGGAGGGGGGGTAGCCTTGCCGTATTGCGACTTTCACGAGGAGGAAGGCCATGCGACGGCTACCTGCCAAGAGTTTCTGGAATTGAAGGGGAGAAGGGTAGCAGGGGAGAAGCAGTTACCGGTGCGGATTGTAGAGGTGACGGGAACCGGGGAGGAGGACCGGTGTGTGGATCGATCAGATACGGGAGATCGAGGGGGAATCGGGGTGATCCACGGGGGGGGGGGGGGGGGATTGAGGCTACCCGCAAGGCCAGCCTCCACACCACGTACCGTCGGAGCGTCGCCTCGACGTCGCAGGCCCCGCCCCCAGATGAGAAGATTACTTTTTCCAGGAGGGATCTACCAGATCACGAAGATCCTTTCTGCGATGCACTGGTGATCAGGACTGTCATCGAAAACTTCACGGTGTCCAGAATATTGGTGGATAATGGGAGCTCCGTAAATGTTATCTTTAAAAAGGTGTTCAATGAGATGAGAGTGGAAGCCAGGAGAGTGTTGGCGGCGGACGGATCGTTGTTCGGATTCTCAGGAGAGCGGAAGGAGGTTGAGGGAGGAGTAGGGCTCCAGGTAACTCTGGGGGAGCTGTCCAGAAACTGCCGCTTTGCTATAGTGGATGCCCCCGACAGTTACAACGCAATCTTTGGGCGCCCTTTGATCAGCGCCTTCAGATGCGTTCCGTCCTCGTTCCATCAGTGCTTGAAGCTCAATTCCGGGGGGACCCAGATCATGGTGTGCGGAGATCCGAAGGCAGCCCTAGAATACTATGTTATGGCGGTGAACACCATCTCATGGAAGGGTGATGCGGAGGAACTAGAGAGGAGGATGGAGCAAGAGGAGCAAGTGGAGAGAGAGGTGGATGGAGTAGAGAGAGGCATTGCGATGGAGCCAGAGATGGCGGGAGAGCAGGTGGATGGAGAGGAGCAGGAAGAGAGAGAGGTGGCTGGTGTAGAGAGAGGCATTGCGGTGGAGCTATAGATGGCTGGAGAGCAGGTGGATGGAGAGGAGCTGGAGGAGAGAGAGGTGGCTGGAGTAGAGAGAGGCATTGTAGTGGAGCCAGAGATGGCGGGAGAGCAGGTGGACGGAGAGGAGCAGGAGGAGAGAGAGGTTACTGGAGTAGAGAGAGGCATTGCAGTGGAGCCAAAGATGGCGAGAGAGCAAGTGGACCGAGAGGAGAAGGAGGAGAGAGAGGTGGCTGGAGTAGAGAGAGGCATTGCGGTGGAACCAGGGATGACAGGAGTGCAGGAAGGTAGGAAGGAGTCAGGAGGTGCCAAGGGCAAAAAAAGGAACATGGGGGAGATGAGGGAGTCGTCCGGAAAGGAGACTCAGCCAGAAGGGGGGAAGCGATCCTCGCTAGGAATGAGTCCCAAAAAAGAAAGGGGGAAGACCTTGGAGAGAGTGGCTGCAGTTGACGAGGAGCGGGAAGTGGTGGAGCGCAGGTCAAGGGAGCAGGAGAAAAACCCAAGGGAGCAAGAAGAAGAGGAGGAGCCTTCAAGGCTGAGGGAAGCTGTGGAGGTTCTGGAGATGGACATCCTCACGAAGGATGGGAGAAAAGAGAAGATCAAGGTCAGCGGAGAGCTCACCCCCATGGATCAGGAGGAGATCCGGAGGTGCGTGCAAGAGAACAACGATGTATTCGCCTGGAGTGCAGCTGACATGCCGGGGGTCGACGCGGACGTGGCGTGCCACCGCCTCAACCTCGACACCAAGGTCCGCCCCATACAGCAAAAGAAGAGGGTCATCGCTTCCAAGATGGCCGGGCCTATCAAAGAAGAGGTGGAGAAGCTACTCCGGGCAGGGTTCATATCTGCAAATAGGTATCCAGGGTAGGTGAGCAATGTTGTCATGGTGAAGAAAGGGGAGGGTAAATGGAGAATGTGTATCGACTTCTCTCTTTTAAATAAAGCATGCACGAAGGATTGTTACCCTCTGCCTCGAATCGACGTGCTGGTTGATTCAGCCGTCGGTTTTCCACTAATGAGTTTTTTAGATGCCTTTTCAGGGTACCACCAGATACGCATGCATCCCCCGGACATCAAAGACGTCACCTTCGTCACCGAGGATGGGTGTTTCAGTTACAACATGATGCCCTTCGGATTGAAGAACGCAGGGGCGACCTACCAAAGGATGATGGACCAGATATTTCAGGAGCAGAAGGGGCAGAACCTCGAGGTCTACGTAGATGACCTGATGATTAAGAGTCGAGACCTCGAGTCCCACCTCTTGGATCTGCGGGAAACTTTTAAAACTATAAGGAAATTGAAAGTGCGAAAGAGAGATCTACCTTCACTCTAGAGGGGGGGTGAATAGAGTATTTTAAAATAATTTTCAGTTTAAAAGAAATAAGGCAGATTAAGATTTAATTTATATATAAGTGTATATGTGCTTGCTATGAAACAAAGATAAAATAAAAACTAAAGAAACACACAACACAAAGCAAAGATAAACACACAGCAAACCAGACGACACAAGGAGCTATAGTGGTTCCCCAACAACTTGGGTACGTCCACTCTTCTACCACCCTTGGTAGGAATCCACTCAGGAAGAGTTGATCAGGTGTCCTGACACCAAAGAGCTTTTGATAAGGTGCTCAAAAACCAAAACTTGATTTTTTGATCAGGTGTCTTGCCACCACTGAGTTTTGACAAGGCTTTCAGAACCACACTCAAAACTTTTGAAGTGAGTCTTGATAACCCTTTTACAGCAGGAAAGTAAAAAGTAAAGAGGTTGATGTTGTCTTCTCTGTTCTCAAATCAAATGAGAGAAGCACTAGTGGATATGATGAAGATGTCAAAGCTCCCCCTGAGATTAACAGTAGGTTCAGGAGTAGAAGCTTTGCACAGGGTGATAGGCCTTCAATGAGACTTCTCCAGCAAATGATGATTTCAGCAAGGCTGAAATGTGAGTTGTCTGGAGACTTGAATGATGAAGCCTTTTAGCACTTGAAGCAGATCTTTTAGTCACAGAAGATGAAAACTTGATTAGAGAATTTTTGTTGTTCTTCTTCTGTAATGCAATTCTTGTGTCTCTTGGTGTTGGTGTTGAATGATCTGTCTTCTTGTGTCTCTCTTTTCTTCAGCCGAATATCTCCATGAGAACTGAGAGAATAATAATGAATTCTTGACTTGAATGGCCGAATAAACAGTCTTGAATGATTTCCAAAAACATCATTTGTCTCTAGGGAAAGTCCATTAGCAATATTCCATTTTTACCTTCCTTGACATTTGCATTAGATAACTTGAAATGGCTAGGAAATCTTTTTCCATTAATGCAGCAATTAACTCTGAAAGAATTTGAAATAATTCCATAACTGATATTGACTTGATAGCAGAAAACGTCGACCTCATCAAGAAATAGTCGATCTGAGATCGACTATCGTCGACCAGAGCTCAGAGTTAATGAATTTGGACTGGAACAGAAATAGTCAATCTGACTAAGGCAGAAATAGTCGATCTGGCTAAGGCAGAAATAGTCGATCTGGACTAAGGCAGAAATAGTCGATCTTCTCTTGGCAGAAATCGTCGACCTTCTCTTAGACAGAAATAGTCGACCTTAAGCTTAGCAGAAATAGTAGACCTAAGCTTGACGAAAAAGCATCGATCTAAGCTCAGCAACAGAGCGTCGATCTAAGCTTGACGACAAAGCATCGATCTAAGCTCAGCAACAGAGCGTCGATCTAAGCTTGACGACAAAGCGTCGATCTAAGCTTGATGACAAAGCGTCGATCTAAGCTCAGCAACAGAGCGTCGATCTAAGCTTGATGACAAAGCCTCGATCTAAGCTTGACTACAAAGCGTCGATCTGAGCTCAGCGACAGAGCGTCGATCTAAGCTTGACGACAAAGAAATAGCTGAAGGCCGGGCGCTGATCCAAGCTCGACGATCGTCGGACTGAAGCTCGACGATAGTCGACCTGAGCTCGACTATTTTTAACATTTGTCTCAGCTTTGATTCCTGATCTTGAATGGTCCTGGGGGAAGCTTCAAACCTAAGTTCTAAGCCCTAGACACATTCTAACTTGACCTTTTCAACTATACAACTAGGTCAAACAGATATCCTAAATACATAGTGATCCTTGCCCAAATTAGTAATAGGGTGTTCCAACAATCTCCCCCTATTTGGGTTAGGATTACTATTTACAGGACTTAGAATAAAATACAACATCAAATGCAATCAAGCAACAAAAATTAAAGCAACAAACAGCATAGCAGCAATCTGATAGAACCTCAGCAAGAGATTTAAGAAATGAATGAGCCATCTGCATACAAAAATCATTCCTTTTTACTTCCTTTCTTGAACAGAATTCCCTGTTGGGATTGAGGGATTCCTTCTTTGATCTCCTGTCATCTTCTGCACCTAAGGAGGTTTGAGCTTTTGCTCTGGGAACCACAGCCTCAGGATGCAGCTTCATATAATCTACAGGATCAAAGAATTTCCTTGAAGAATACCTTTCCAACTCTGCTTTTCTTTGCTCGGACAGAGTGGAGATGTTTGAGGTGTCCTTGCCTTGCTCTCTTGCCTTCTTCAGCTGGTCCAAGGCAGCAAGTTCTTTCATCCTGGCAGTCCAGGAATTAGGATTATTTTCAGGATCCTCAAAAGGAATAGGAGCTTCATATCTGTTAATGGTTTCAGGAGCAGCAGCAGTTCTTGATTCAACAATTTCTCTGAGCTTATATGGGTAAGGACCTTGAGATGTGTCAAGTTGCCTTTGTCCTTCCCTTTGAGTTCTGTAGTCTCTTTGATTACCTCTATACTGTCCTCTTCTGGACTGATTGCCTCTTTGATAATGCCCTCTGGGAGGATATCTTTGAGATGGTTGAGAAGGGCTTTGCTTTGGAGCCGAAGGTAGAGAAGCTGAGCCTCCACCTGATCCAGAATCTGGAGGAGGAGGCTTAAACTTAGAGGAGCCTTTCTCATACCTGTCAAATTTTCTCTTTTTCTTTATTGCCTTCAATTGATTTTTGGAGTATTGCATCCACGGCTCAGTAATTTTGCAATCATGCAATATATAGTAGGGTACATCATTTGAATCCTTGGCTTTTTCGAGAGGAACTCTTTTCAGAGCTTTGCTTCTTGCTTTTCTTTTCCTTACAATAGTACCATAAGAGTCATCAGATTCTGTTTGGAACTGATCACTTTCAGAACTTTGAGGTTGATCATACAGATCGTCGATCCTTCTGATATAATCTTCTTGATCTTTGAGCTTTTCAGAGACAGCAGGAGCAGGAGGAGAAGGTACAGCAGAACAAACAGTATCAGCAGGAGCAGAAACATCAACAATCATATCATCAGCAGCAGAAATCTCAGCAGACAAAACAACAGTCATAACTTCATCATCATCAGCAGCAGCAGCACAAACAGAACCAACATCCACAGTTTTAAGAGAATTGACATAAGATTCAATTATACTGGGATCACATATTGAAAGAGGCACAATGGCCTTAGTAAAATCTTCAGCTTTCTGAACAGGAACTGGTGCAATTTGATGGTAGATAGAATCAAAACTACTCAGCAGTGACCTGAGGTCCACTGTAAATAAAAGCACTGGAGCAGCAGTATCAGCAGCAGGCAATATAGCTGGAGGAGCAGCAGCAGCTTCAATAGCTTCATAAGGCATCTCCCCCTGGCTTGATGCAGACGGAGCTGGATCAAGGCACCTAAATGAAGGATTGGTCTGCGGAGAAGAGAGAGCGGAGAGTCTGGAGGATAGCTCCTGAATGGACTTCTGGAGTGGAGCCAAGGAGGTCTCCAGCAAAGCCACTAGCTTGGGAGCCAGTAGCTCATATAGCCTATCGACCAGACTCGGGAGATCCACTTGCTCAAGAGAGACTTGAGTAGAGGTGAATGAAGATGTGGCTGGGACTGAAGGAGTGGCTGCATGACTTGAAGATGAGAAAGGAGGGATGGATGGCTGGGATATAGGGATGGTGGATATGGATGGTATATGAATGGAGGTGGATGGTAAGAAAGAGGGTTAATCCAAAATGTCATACACCAATTGTTGGTAAGAAGACGAGGATGGAGGATCAAGAGAGGAGGAGGGAGAATCATCCATGAAGGAATCATCTAGAATGGAAGAGTCAATTGATGGATAATAGAAAAGAGGGTGGAATGATTCTGAAATGGTGGCTGGAGGAGATGAAGAAGGTAATGAAGTGGTGATGGGGGAGGAGATGACAGGCTGAATGGGAGAAGAGGAAAGCAATGAAGAGACAAGGGGAGGAGGAGAAATAGGAGCAGAGGAGGAGGCAGGCAATCCCTCAAGAGATGCTGCAGGGGAAGAGACTGATAAAGTCCTTGTGCCTGAAGAAATTGTTACAGCAGCAGCCCTGCTGGGTCTGAGGATTTGCCTGTCCCACTTGCTGAATAGGGCACAGGATAGCCTCTTTGAAGCATTTATGTGCATCCCAGTTGAAATCAGCAATTCTGGGCACCTGGAGTGCAGAAATACTCCTAAAATCCTTCCAAAATTCACAGAAGACTTGCTAATCTTCTTCTTGATTTAGCCAAAAATGATTGTTCCCCAATCCTCTTTCTTCCTGTCAACAATTGCACCCATCAAGTTCAACTGATACTTCGTGATTGTATCATGCGCCGAGTGCTTTGCCAAAAGCACTTTTCCCGCAATGTCGGCGAGAAATTGAAACTCAATAGCCAAATCCTTCTTCAATAACCTGTTAGGGTTCGCGGCAGAATAACCCATTCGTTCTAACAACGAATTAACTTCCTCTCCAGACAAAGTGAAGGAATCATTTCCAGAACTGAGAGCGAACACTTCCGTCAGGAGATTTGGGGATAGCGGTACCTTCGTTCCGCTGATTGTTTCGACAACAGTAGTCTCGTTCTCAACTGTTGCTGAAAACACCCATTCTTTAATCTCATTTGCTGCAATCTTAATTCTGGTTGACATCAACTACACTAGCTGCTGGTCGTGGCAAAGATTCAGAATGTCCTTGAAGCGCTGATCGCTGCCGTCGAAAGAGTCCATGTCGATGTCAAATCCTGTATCGAACTTCATTTTGGAGAGAATAGCGACTGTCGCTGCCATCTATACCTGCAAAAGTTCAACAAACAAGACCAAGTGTAGAGAGTTTTGGGGGGAAGAAGAAAATTTGCAGAGAGAATGAAGGCGTAAGCGACGAACGACGTCCGAAAAATGATTTTATATTAGGGTTTGACACGGAAAAGGAAAAACCGTCAAACTCCGTTCGAAGTTTTCGGCTGACGGGGAAACTGAAGAGTCTTTAATGACGTTGAACTCCGTTCAACGCTATTAAATAGCGTCGAGCTCAGCTCGACGGCGACTAATCAGAAGATAGATAGACGCGCTATCTGAAAGCGATGAACTCTGGTCAACATTTTTGGACAACGTTGAACTCCGGTCGACGCTTTAGGCAAAAGCGTCGATCTCCGTTCGACGTTTTTTGGAAAAACGTCGAGCGCAGTTCAAAGACAAAATCTAGCCTATAGACACTAGAAAATATGATTTTTTAGCCTAGTCTTGGTCTGTTTTTAGCTTTTGAAATCTTGGGATTTAATTTAAACTTCCTCCATCTAGCATTCCTAACTGATTCAGGAAGAAGGTACGCTTCTTTTCATCCAATGGCTTGGTGAAAATATCTCCCCTTTGCAAATCAGTTGGGATATATTGAAGTTCAATTTTATTTTTCTCTACATTATCCCTTAAAAAGTGATGCCTAATCTCTATATGCTTTGTCCTACTATGGAGGACTGGATTTTGTGCTATAGAGATAGCACTAGTATTATCACAAAAAATTTTAGACTTCTCTAACTTGTAGCCATAGTCTATGAGCTGATTTTGTATCCACAATATTTGTGAACAGCAACTGCCTGCTGCCATATATTCAGCTTCAGCAGTTGAGGTTGACACAGATGTTTGCTTCTTACAAAACCAAGAGACAAGTCTGTCACCAAGGAACTGACAAGTTCCACTAGTGCTTTTCCTGTCTACTCTGCATCCAGCATAATCAGCATCTGAAAATCCAGTTAATTCAAATCCTGAGTCTTTTGATACCAGAGTCCTAGATTTGGATAACTTTTACATATCTAAGAATCCTTTTAACTAGAGTTAGGTGTGACTCTCTAGGGCTTACTTGGAATCTAGCACATATGCATGTAGCAAACATTATATCTGGTCTACTAGCTGTAAGGTACAATAGAGAGCCAATCATTGCTCTATATGTTGTCTGATCAACATGTTTGCCATGCTCATCAGTATCCAATACAGCATTGGTAGGCATGGGTGTTTTCATACAGGATGCCTCAGACATACCAAATTTCTTAACCAATTCTTTAGCATACTTGGTTTGGGAAATAAATATGCCTTCAGCATGTTGTTTTACTTGCAATCCTAAGAAGAAGGAGAGCTCACCCATGCTACTCATTTCAAATTTGGAATGCATCAGGTTGGAAAACATTCTGCACAAATTTAAATCAGTAGATCCAAATATGATATCATCTACATAAATTTGTACTAGTAGGGTATGGGACTTATGGGTTCTAATAAAAAGAGTTTGGTCTACTCTACCCCTTATAAAATCATTTTCCAGAAGAAAGCATGCTAGGGTCTCATACCATGCTCTACGAGCTTGCTTGAGACCATATAATGCTTTATGCAATTTGAAAACATGATCAGGATGAGTTAGAGAGATAAAACCTGGACGTTGTCTAACATAGACTTCCTCTTTGATGTCTCCATTGAGAAATGCACTCTTCACATCCATCTGGTAGACCTTGAATCCCTTGTGAGCAGCATAAGCTAGGAATATTCTAATGGCCTCTAACCTTGCAACTGGTGCAAATGTCTGGTCATAGTCTATTCCTTCTTGTTGAGAGTAGCCTTGAGCAACTAGCCTTGCCTTGTTTCTGACAATAACTCCTTGATCATCCAGCTTGTTTCTAAACACCCACTTTGTTCCAACAATGGAGTGATCCTTTGGCTTAGGCACTAGTTCCCAAACTTTATTCCTTTTAAATTGATGCAACTCCTCTTGCATTGCAATGATCCAGTGTAGATCTTGCTCTGCATCTTGAATGGATTGAGGCTCAACTTGAGATAGGAAGCAAGTGTGCATCAGGTTTTGGTTGACCTGATTTCGGGTTTGCACACTAGCTGAGACATCTCCAATCACTTGGGAGATTGGATGATCTCTTGATGTTACTAAATCAACAGGGGGTGTTGATTGTTCACCAACCTGTGTTGTTGTTTCCTCTTGTGGAATAACAACTGGCTCTTCAGGATGATTTTCTTCAAGAGGTTGAACTTCTTCTTCGTCATCACTGCTCTCATTCTTTTGCTGAATAGGTTGAGTGGCTGTATCCTCTTCTTTAACCTGTAATCTGTCCATACTTTCTGAAATAGAGTGTACCTGCAAAGGTTCTATTGTAGAAGTAGACTTCTCCTTATAACACATGTTAGTCTCATCAAAAGTAACATGAACAGATTCTTCAATTTTACAAGAAGATTTATTATATACCCTATAGGCCTTGCTGATCATGGAGTATCCTAGAAACACTCCTTCATCAGCTTTAGCTTGGAATTTTGCTAAATACTTCTTGTCATTATTATGAATATAACAAGTACAGCCAAAAATTTTAAAATAATCTACTTTAGGTTTCTTCCCTTTGAGCAATTCATAGGGAGTCTTACCCTTCAGTTTATGTATTAAACTTCTATTTAACACATAGTTGGAGGTGTTCACTGCCTCAGCCCAAAAGGATAGAGGTAGGTGAGCATCTGTCAACAATGTAGTAGCAGATTCAATTAGGGTTCTATTTTTTCTTTCAGCTACCCCATTTTGTTGAGGAGTTCTAGGAGCTGAGAAAGTGTGCCTGATCCCTTCACTTTGATAGAACTCTTGCATAAGAAGAGAATCAAACTCTGTCCCATGATCACTTCTGATCAGGGCAATGTGAGTGTTGAACTCAATCTGTATACATTTGAGAAACTCTGTCAAACACTTAAAGTTATCAGACTTCTTCCTCAGAAAGAATACCCAAGTGAATCTAGAGAAGTCGTCTACAATCACTAAAGCATAAGATTTCCCTCCTAAGCTTTGTACTGTAATGGTTCCAAAAAGGTCCATGTGTAACAGATACAAAATCCTAGGTGAATCACTCTTATAAAGTAACTTAAAGCTATTTTTAGTTTGCTTGCCTAATTGACAAGCCCTGTAGAGTCCTTCCTTCTTGTAGGGGCCAGAAGGTAGTCCTCTAACAAGGTTGTCCTTGAAGAGTCTAGCAATGGTTCTAAGGTTTAGATGTCCTAATCTCTTATGCCATAAAACATTTGGCTTAGATATGGAATTGAATAAACAAATATCTACTTTAGATGAAAGAAAATCTACTAAGTAAATGTTACCTTTCCTTTTACCTGTTAACACAATTGCATTATCCTCTGACTTGATTTTGCACAGGGATTTGTTGAAAGTCACCTTGTATCCTTCATCACATAGCTAACTGATGCTTATCAGGTTGTGCTTCAGTCCTTCTACATGTACCACTTTCTTGAAAGTGACTGAGCCTATCTGAGCAGCACCATATCCTTTGGTTTGGCCAAAATTTGAATCACCAAAAATCACTTTGGGTCCAAGTTTGGTTATGAAGGATGATAGGTTCTCCCTGTTCCCTGTCATGTGCTTTGAGCACCCACTATCCAGATACCATTGTTGGTTAGATACTGGATAGGTCTTCACCTGCACATAAACAGTTTACATATTTTTGACCCAGTTTACCTTGGGCCTAGGTTGATAGCCTTTAAATTCGAAAATAAAAGACATCCCAGGTTGACTCTTATAACCTTCAGGATGATATCTCCTAGGAGGTACTATCCATTCGGTATAAGGGTTAAAACATTGGGATGAAGGACCTCTAGGATTTACTTTAGATTTGCCTCTGAAGTCATGTCCAAAGATCTGAACTCTGCTCGAAGATCGTCGAGCTGAGGTCGACGTTCCTGGGTAGGATCGTCGAGCTCCGTTCGAAGATCACCTGTACTGAAGTTCAGAGTCCAGACTGCGTTGAGCTGAGTTCGACACTTCAGCTAGATGCCGTCGAGCTCTGTTCGAAGTTTGCCTGTACTGGAAATCAGAGTCCATAAGGCGTTGAACTGAGTTCGACGTTTCAGCCCGATGCCGTCGAGCTCTATTCGAAGGTCGTCGACCTCCGCTCGACGCTTTTTGTTGAACTGAAATTTTCTTTGGCAGATCAGCATTCTTCCTAGCTACCTCTACTACTCCCTTCCCTTTATCAGAGATAAATTTGATTGGAGTTGTTAATACTGTAGGTTGGTTGGATGAAGCACCCAAGCCCAGTGTACTATTGAATCTAGAGTTCACTGTGCTTGTGATGTCCATTAGTCTAATACTTCTCCCATTGAGGGATTCTTCAAACTTTTTGGCTTTTGACAGTTCACTTTTCAGTGCAACTATCTCCTCCTTACAGCATTCCAACTCCTCAGAGAGTTTGAGGTTATTTGAGCTTAGGACACTGTATTCAGATAATTTATTTCTGAGAGAGATTATCTCTTTCTCAGATTTTAGTAAATCTAAACACAATGTCTTAAATTCAATTTTAAAGTCCTCAGAATTGAAATCAAAAGAATTAATTACCTGGTCCTCTTTGGTTCCAGTTTTAGCTTCAGCTTCTGAATCAGATTCTGGTTCTGCATCTGAGTTTTGCTGAGAGGCATTGATAGCCATCATGCAGAATTCCTTTTCATCAGCATCATCCTCATCATCACTGGAGCTGGATGAAGTTTCAGAATCATCTTCAGTTTCACTCCATGTCTCAGCAACAAATCCTTTCCTTGTGTTCTTGTTCTTACTGGAGGATGCTTTATCTGAGCTGTTCTTCTTGAAATCCTTTTCTTTTCTTCTTTCTCTTCTTTCCTTCTTGTCCTTATTCTTGTTTTCTGGACAGTCAGGCACAATGTGGCCTGGTTTCCTGCAACCAAAGCATATAATTTCTTTGTTATTATTTGACTTATCATACCTTGGCTTATCATGTCCTTTGTATGGCCTTTTTCTGAAGTCTTTTCTGGCCAGTTTGTAAAATCTTTTGGCCAGTAGGCTGACCAACTCCTCATTGCCTGTGAGCTTTTCTTCAGGCTGATCCTCAATAGCTTTGAAAGCTATTGACTTCTCTTTCTTTGAGGCTGGTGAGGCAGCCTTCTGTTCTTCTTCTCTGTTTTTGATGAGCAGCTCATAAGATTTGAGCTTGCCTAGGAGAGCTTCAGTAGTGATTTCACTTAGACTTCTGGCATCTTTAATTGGCCAGAATCTTGAATCCCAAGTGCTGGGGAAGCATATTAGGATTTTATCATTCAGCTCAGTCAATCAGATTTCTTTATCCAAAGTCTTCAGCTCATTGACAATCAGACTCAATCTGTTGTACATATCTGCTACTGACTCAGTCTCTCCTTTCTTAAAGTTCTCATATTGGGTTATGAGGTGAGATCTTCTGTCTTTTCTTTCATCAGCAGATCCTGAGACAATATCTAAAAGTTTGTCCCATATTTCTTTAGCTGAGTTGCATTCAGCTACCTTCTGAAAAATCTCATCAGACATTGTCTGGGCTAAGATGTTCAAAGCCTTGGCATCTACAGTCTTCCACTTCTTTATATCTGCATCTGTTCCTGAAGGAGGAGGAACAACATCTGTGCTTGAGCTTTCTGGTGGACTTGGACAAACTGTCAAAACAGAATTAAAAATATCTTCGTCAATAGAATTCATGTATAATTTAATCCTTGCCTTCCAAAGTGCAAACTTTGAAAGATTGCACATTGGAGGTCTGTTGCTAGCATAGTCTTTATTCTGTTCCATGGTTTTGAATAAAAATAAATATAATACAACTAATAACAAGCCTCTATAGAAGGTTGATCTTTTTCAGAGATCTTTTGTTTCAGGTGTTAGCCTGTACAACCAATCTAGTGAAGATTTAGTTGTTGGACAACAAACCTCCCTCTGATACCAATTGAAAGTGCGGAAGAGAGATCTACCTTCACTCTAGCGGGGGGGGGGGGGGGGTGAATAGAGTATTTTAAAATAATTTTCAGTTTAAAAGAAATAAGGCAGATTAAGATTTAATTTATATATAAGTGTATATGTGCTTGCTATGAAACAAAGATAAAATAAAAACTAAAGAAACACACAGCACAAAGCAAAGATAAACACACAGCAAACCAGACGACACAAGGAGCTATAGTGGTTCCCCAACAACTTGGGTACGTCCACTCTTCTACCACCCTTGGTAGGAATCCACTCAGAAAGAGTTGATCAGGTGTCCTGACACCAAAGAGCTTTTGATAAGGTGCTCAAAAACAAAAACTAGATTTTTTGATCAGGTGTCTTGCCACCACTGAGTTTTGACAAGGCTCTCAGAACCACACTCAAAACTTTTGAAGGGAGTCTTGATAACCCTTTTACAGCAGGAAAGTAAAAAGTAAAGAGGTTGATGTTGTCTTCTCTATTCTCAAATCAAATGAGAGAAGCACTAGTGGATATGATGAAGATGTCAAAGCTCCCCCTGAGATTAGCAGTAGGTTCAGGAGTAGAAGCTTTGCACAGGGTGATAGGCCTTCAATGAGACTTCTCCAGCAAATGATGATTTCAGCAAGGCTGAAATGTGAGTTGTCTGGAGACTTGAATGATGAAGCCTTTTAGCACTTGAAGCAGATCTTTTAGTCACAGAAGATGAAAACTTGATTAGAGAATTTTTGTTGTTCTTATTCTGTAATGCAATTCTTGTGTCTCTTGGTGTTGGTGTTGAATGATTTGTCTTCTTGTGTCTCTCTTTTCTTCAGCCGAATATCTCCAAGAGAACTGAGAGAATAATAATGAATTCTTGACTTGAATGGCCGAATAAACAGTCTTGAATGATTTCCAAAAACATCATTTGTCTCTAGGGAAAGTCCATTAGCAATATTCCATTTTTTACCTTCCTTGACATTTGCATCAGATAGCTTGAAATGGCTAGGAAATCTTTTGCCATTAATGCAGCAATTAACTCTGAAAGAATTTGAAATAATTCCATAACTGATATTGACTTGATAGCAGAAAACGTCGACCTCATCAAGAAATAGTCGATCTGAGATCGACTATCGTCGACCAGAGCTCAGAGTTAATGAATTTGGACTGGAACAAAAATAGTCGATCTGACTAAGGCAGAAATAGTCGATCTGGCTAAGGCAGAAATAGTCGATCTGGATTAAGGCAGAAATAGTCGATCTTCTCTTGGCAGAAATCGTCAACCTTCTCTTAGACAGAAATAGTCGACCTTAAGCTTAGCCGAAATAGTTGACCTAAGCTTGATGACAAAGCGTCGATCTAAGCTCAGCAACAAGCGTCGATCTAAGCTTGACGACAAAGCGTCGATCTAAGCTCAGCAACAGAGCGTCGATCTAAGCTTGACGACAAAGCGTCGATCTAAGCTTGACGACAAAGCGTCGATCTAAGCTCAGCAACATAGCGTCGATCTAAGCTTGACGACAAAGCGTCGATCTAAGCTTGACGACAAAGCGTCGATCTAAGCTCAGCGACAGAGCGTCGATCTAAGCTTGATGACAAAGAAATAGCTGAAGGCCGGGCGCTGATCCAAGCTCGACGATCGTTGGACTGAAGCTCGACGATAGTCGACCTGAGCTCGACTATTTTTAACATTTGTCTCAGCTTTGATTCCTGATCTTGAATGGTCCTAGGGGCAGCTTCAAACCTAAGTTCTAAGCCCTAGACACATTCTAACTTGACCTTTTCAACTATACAACTAGGTCAAATAGATATCCTAAATACATAGTGATCCTTGCCCAAATTAGTAATATGGTGTTCCAACAGAAATATAAAATGAGACTCAACCCTCTAAAATGTGTATTCGGGGCCAGTAGGGGGAAGTTTTTAGGGCACCTCCTCACCCCTTCAGGAGTGGAGCCTAATCCAGACAAGGTAAAAGCAATCCTGGAGTTAGGATCTCCGAAGGATGCTAAGGAGGTCCAACGCCTTACTGGTAAGTTGGCAGGGTTTAACAGGTTCCTCTCTCGGGCAGGGGGAGGTGTTCCTCCTTCTTTCGAACTTTGAGGGGTGGGAAGGAATTCGAGTGGACCCCCGAATGCGAGAAAGCCTTCCTAGCTCTGAAGCAACAGCTCACCCAGACACCGTTACTTCAAGGGCCGCGAGAGGGGGAGAATTTGTTCCTATACATGGGAGTAGGAGAAGAGGCAGTGAGCTTGGTCCTTGTGCGAGAAGAGGGTAAGAAGCAATTTTCCATATATTACGTGAGCAGGGTCATCAAAAAGGAGGAGCTAAAGTACCCCATCCTCGAAAAACTAGCCTTCACCCTCATCATCTTGGCCCGGAAGCTCAGGCCGTACTTCCAAGCCCATTCGATTCAGGTCGTGACGGACCACCCCCTCCGCCGCATTCTAGAGGTGGTGGAGCATTAGGGGAGGTTAGCCAAGTGGTCGAGTGAGCTTAGTGAATTCGACCTCGCCTACGTCCCTCGGGTATCTATCAAGGCTCAAGTGGTGGAAGATTTCTTAGCAGACTACGTGGTCGAGGTCAAGGAGGTAGAGGCACCTCCCATGGTGGCTTGGGAAATGCTCGTGGATGGGGCTTCAGGCAGAAGTTCTTTTGGAGGCGGGGTGGTTTTAACAAGTCCCGAGGGGACCAGAATCGAGCAGGCTTTGAAGATCCATTTCACCCTTACAAATAACCAGACCGAGTATGAAGCCATCATCGCCGGGCTCAGGCTGTCTCGTGAGCTGGGCATACAGGACCTCAGGGTCTCCACGGATTCTCTGGTTGTCGCAGGGCATATCAACGGGGAATTTGAAGTTAGGGAACCGACCCTCCAACTGTACTTAGTAAAGGTGAAGGGTATCATCGGGCAGTTCCGTAGCTTCTCAATTCAACATGTCCCAAGAGATGAGAATACTAAGGTAGACCTGCTCGCTAAGCATGGCCCTCAGGTCGGAGGGACCATGACAGAACTCTTTAGACGCTCTATATAGGAAGGGGAGTTAATGGAAGTGGACCGGGAGGGGTCCTGGATGGACCCATTTCTGACGTTCTTGACGTTGGGACATTTACCCGAAGGGGACCTTGAGAAGAAGCGGGTCAGGTACAAGTCGCCCTATTACCTACTGAGGGAAGGGATCCTTTATCGGAAAACGTTGTCAGGCTTACTAGCTCGATGTGTGTCGGAGAAGGAGGCGTCAAGGGTACTGGAGGAAGTTCACTCGAGGGAATGCGGAAGCCACTCAGGGAGTTGGACCCTTGAAGGGAGGGTGCTGAGGCAGGGCTACTTTTTGCCTACCCTCAGGAAAGATGCTGAGGAGTTCGCAAGAAGATGCAGAAAGTGCTAGGAGTTCGCTCCACTTCAACTCCTCCCGGCGCAGAGATTATGCATGATAACGGCTCCATGGCCCTTCGCCATATGGGGAATGGACCTAGTAGGCCCGTTTCCCCAGGCAAGTGGCCAGAGGAGGTTCCTGCTGGTCATGGTGGACTACTTTTCAAAGTGGCTGGAGGTGAAGGCCTTGGCAAAGGTGACGACGCAGGTGGTCAAGAACTTTGTATGGGGGAAAATTATCTTACAGCACGGGCTCCCTTTGTCCATTGTCACAGATAACAGGCCACAGTTTGCTAGTAGGGAATTTGTAGACTTCTGTGCCCAACTTGGCATAGATCTTCGGTTCACTTCGGTTCATCACCCCCGAAGCAACGGACAGGTAGAAGCCGCGAACAAGATCATCGTGAACCTCTTGAAGAAAAAGGTAGAAAATATGATGGGAAGTTGGGTGGAGCAACTCCCCTCTGTCCTTTGGGCTCTGAGGACCACACCGAATAGCTCCACAGGAGAAACACCCTTCAGACTTTCCCATGGCTCGGAGGCCGTCATACCTGTAGAATTTGAAGTTGAATCCCCCAGAGTGATAGTGGCAAGGAGAGGAGATGAAGGATGGCAAGAAGACAATGGGTAGGAGAAGAAGCTCTCCCTCGACCTGGTAGAGGAGCTCAGGGTGCTAGCATCAATCCGGCAGAAGGAAGTCAAACGCCGAATGTCCAAGTACTTTGATAAGCACATCAGGATAAAGCAGTTCCAAAAGGGGGACTTGGTCCTCAAAAAGGTAGATGCCGCAGGCAGGGGGGCCTCCGTGGGGAAGCTCAACCCTAACTGGGAGGGTCCCTTTATTGTAAGGGAGGTTCTGAAGTAGGGGGGGTACCACCTCCAGGATATGGACGGGATACCCTTGGATCGCGCACGAAGCCGCGACGATCTGAAGCAATTTAACCCATAATGTTATACCATATTGTATTTATTTGAACATGTTTCTAAAATGATTTTCCTACTTGTATGCATGAAATGATTTCTCGGCATAATGCACTTCGAGGCGACCTTTCTTGAAAGATGAGATTATTTTGGAGGTTGTTTGGAGAGGAGACCCCGAGCAGACCCGCTGACCAGGCTCCCATCAAGCTGGCAGGGATGTAGGCTCACTCGGTGGTTGGAGGTTGTTTGGAGAGGAGACCCCGAACAGACCCGCTGTCCAGGCTCCCATCAAGCTGGTACGGCTGTAGGCTCACTCAATGGTTGGAGGTTGTTTGGAGAGGAGACCCCGAGTAGACCCGCTGACCAGGCTCCAATCAAGCTGGCAGGGTTGTAGGCTTACTCAGTAGTTGGAGGTTGTCTGGAGAGGAAACCTCGAGATGACCCGCTGACCAGGCTCCCATCAAGCTGGCAAGGCTATAGGCTCACTCGGTGGTTTGAGGTGGTTTGGAGAGGAGACCCCGAGCAGACCCGCTGACCAGGCTCCCATCAAGCTGGCAGGGTTGTAGGCTCACTCAGTGGTTGGAGGTTGTTTGGAGAGGAGACCCGAGCAGACTCGCTGACCAGGCTCCCATCAAGCTGGCTGGGCTGTAGGCTCACTCGGTGGTTGGAGGTTGTTTGAAGAGGAGACCCCGAGCAGACCCGCTGACCAGGCTCCCATCAAGCTGGCAGGGCTGTAGGCTCACTCGGTGGTTGGAGGTTGTTTGGAGAGGATACCCCGAGCAGACCCGCTGACCAGGCTCCCATCAAGCTGGTAGGGCTGTAGGCTCACTCGATGGTTGGAGGTTGTTTGGAGAGGAGACCCTAAGTAGACCCGCTGACCAGACTCACATCAAGATGGCAGGGCTGTAGGCTCACTCGGTGGTTGGAGGTTTTTTGGAGAGGAGACCCCGAGAAGACCCGCTAACTAGGCTCCCATCAAGCTGACATGGCTGTAGGCTCACTCGGTGGTTGGAGGTTTTTTGGAGAGGAGACCCCGAGCAGACCCGCTGACCAGGCTCCCATCAAGCTGGCAGGGCTGTAGGCTCACTCGGTGGTTGGAGGTTGTTTGGAGAGGAGACCCCGAGCAGACCCGCTGACCAAACTCCCATCAACTGGCAGGGTTGTAGGCTTACTCGATGGTTGGAGGTTGTTTGGAGAGGATACCACGAGCAGACCCATTGACTAGGCTCCCATCAAGATGGCAGGGCTGTAGGCTCACTCGGTGGTTGGAGGTTGTTTGGAGAGGAGACCCCGAGTAGACCCGCTGAACAGGCTCCCATCAAGCTGGCTGGGTTGTAGGCTCACTCGACGGTTGGAGGTTTTGTGGAGAGGAGACCCCGAGCAGACCCGCTGACCAGGCTCCCATCAAGCTGGCAGTGCTATAGGCTCACTCAGTGGTTGGAGGTTGTGTGGAGAGGAGATCCCGAGCAGACTCGTTGAGCAGGCTCCCATCAAGCTGGCAGGGCTGTAGGCTCACTCGTTGGTTGGAGAGGGTTTTTGAGAGGATCCGGGAAGCACGCATTGACCGGGACCACCAAGTGGGTGAGACCGATGAGTGGTTGTGAAAAAATAACAAGAGATGGAAAGCCCCAAAGGGAAAACCACACCATTGATCAGCAAGAGGAAGGACTCTGACCGTAAAGGAGTAGGAGAATCCCCTGCCCCAAGGAAAAGGAGAGGGGACTAACTTTTAAAGGCCACTTGCTCCAGGAGGTATCAGGGAGCGAGGCGAGATGGGGGGAAAAAGGCATTCCCATGCGCGAGAACTATGGGGACACGACAATTCGCCCCCTGATCCAAGTTCGCTCTCTCCAGGAGGCGATACGGGGGGCGACACCCTCTCGGGGATGAATGGATCCTTAGATCCCGCAAACAATCGAAACAAAAAGAAAAATAAGAAAAGAAGAAGAGAGGACTAGCCCTAGAACCACACGCGGGTAATATATATATATATATACGCAGCACGTCCAGTAAAATAGTCCGATATAAAATTACATCAGTTACAAAAAAGAAGCATTGTAAGTAAAAGGAAAGTAGAACTCGGGAAGCTTTAATCCTTCTCGCTGGCCGACAAACCCTCTCCCTCGCCATAGATCTCTGGCACAAGGTCGCGAGCGGTAATGTACTCGCAATCATCCTTGACGACGCCCATCTCCCACATCATCTTCAGGATTAGCTCGACAGTTCGGATGTTGGCGTCTTGGCATAACTCCTCGACCTCCTCATGGGTATACATAGAAGGGGGAGGTGCGGGAATTGCCGAGTGAGAGGTCGAAGGGGAGGCGCCCTTGAGTTGGGTGACCTGGGCCTTTAGCTCTTTCACCTCTGCTTCCATCTCCGCTATGCACGAGTGTAACCTCTCAGCCGTCTCGGCATCCTGCGGAAATTCCTTGTTAGATTGGGGTCAGGTACATCAAAAATGAGCTAAGGGAGAACTCACCACTCTGCCATGAGCCTTGGCAAGAAGGTTCTCGGCCACCTCTAGTCTCTTCGCCAGATCTCCCGACTTCTCGCGCTCGGCGGCAAAGTTGGCCTCGGATTCTTTCCAGTTTTGGTTGTTGAAAATCAGGCGGCGAGATAGCCTATGTGAAAGCTCCAAGGTGCGCAGTTGGGATTGCGTCGCCCTCAGGACCAGATCTCGCGAGGAGGCCTTGTTAAGGGAATCAGGACCATGACCTCCGTAAACACCAAAGCCCAAGGATAAGGCGTGGCCCGTAGGCTGGTCCTGATCCCTCCAGGAGGGGAGGAGATTAGAGATTGAGACCCGATGCGCCCCTTTGTCCCAAATCAGTGTTGGTTCATTGGCAGCATCAGGGACAGCGGGGCCCATGTTGAAGTTGAAGTGGGCAGACGGTGCGGGGAAGCGAGAAGGAGCCCCCTCGCGAGAAGGGGACCTGGACAGTTGTTGAGATGAGCTGGCATGTTGAGCGAGGGGTGCCGTCTCTCCATATAGCGAGACGTCCTTACGAGGAGAAACCCAAGGAGGGGACCGGGGGGACTAGGACCCTAGGGAAATAGGGCTCGGGGACCCCGACATCACCACGGTTTCCTGAGGAGTTTTCTTGTCGGGGGGGGGGGGGAGAGACCACCTTCTTCACCTTCATTTTCATTTTTTTCGAAGGGCTGAGGCGAGACGGAGTGGGGTCTTCGGCCGGCCTCTTCTTTAGGGAGGGGGTCAACGATTCTTTGGCCGCTTCAGCCGCCATGCTGGCGAGAGCGACGCCCTTGGACGGCTTGATGTTACTTTTGTAAGGGGGGTGAACTGGTACGTTCCTCTCTCCTGGTAAAGGCGATACAGAATGTTAGCGAGAAGGAAATAATAAAGGAGAGATCAAAAAAGAAGGTCAAGCATACCTTCACCAGGAAGTATGGGGAGGAGCGAGCTGATACCACATCTCAGATACTGGACCTCAAAGTTTTTTCCGGCGAGATACTCACAGAGGAGCTTATCCGTGCTGCCGACTTGGGGGGTTACGTAAAAGACTTCGGCGGGCGAGACAGGAGCGAGCGGAACGCCGCCCAGGTTGTCGCGAATGAAGACGAACCGCGTGAGCCAATGATGGTTCTTGTTGGGCGTCTCGCAGACTTTGAGACCCTGCCCTGTGAAGTAGGACACCCCGTCCTGATTGGTGTGGTAAATAAAGAGCTTGTAGAAAACTGTGAGGCTGAACTCTATTCGCTCTCGTCACATGTAGCTCGCAAAGGCGACCAGGATGGAGATGGCGTTAGGGTTCAGCTGGGCTGGCACGACGCCGAAATATTTCAAGACCTGCTTCACCTCCGGTAGGAGGGGTAATCTCAACCCGCCTCGAAGTACGAGACGGGGAAGGCAAGCTCTCCGGGATAGAACGTGTTTATGCTCTTGTCGACCCGGGGGGGGGGGGGGGGGGCGATTCAAAGCCTTCCGGCAAGTACTCTCGAGTGAAAGCATCGTACTCGTCCACGGGGATACGCCCGGGCGGAAAGTCATGGTCCGCGAATCTCTTCCCGCAGCGGCTACGTCCCTCACCATCTTCTAGCCTTTTCTTTCCCATGATCGGGCGAGACGGCTGGAATTAGGGACAGGGGAAGCTAGCGAGGTGACCGGAAAGAGAGGAGGCGAGATGGCCGACGAGCAGTTGGCGCGCGAGACGTACGAAGAAGAAGAACGCAGGGTTAGGGTGCAGTGACTTATGAAAGCGTAGGTTTGACCCTTGAAAAGGGGGTATTTATAATGATCAGATCTGGGGAAAATATACGGGCGGAGAAGTTGTGCAGAGGAAGGGGAAGAGGAGACCGACCTCTTTCTCTCTCCAGACCTCGATTTACGCGGCCCTAAGTGGGCCCTCAACACGGCCAAGCGGCAGGAAATAAATTGGAATTAAAAAAAAATTGGTAAATCAAGGAAAAATTAGCATAAGTACAAAATTTAAATGCTGTGTTAGAGAAAATCAAAAAGCAGGCAATTATCAAACCAATAAAGTTCTTCCCGCGCAAAGCGGGGGGCGAGTTCGCAGGGCACATGGTAAGGATTGGACGGAAACATAAATAAGATTATTACATTTATAGATGAAGGGAAGAGAGGCGAGACTCGAAGAAAACTTGTCAATTCTTGTGCCACCTCCAGCGCCCCCCGCCACGAGATATTGCACTGGGAGGGCGGTTGGGGAGGTGGAAAGTGCGAGCCGCGTCGACACCACGTCGAGCGAGACAGAGATGTTGGTCGACCTCGCTCAAAATCGCCTGGGGGTCAGTCTCGTCTATCTCAATATCAGCATCGATCTCTGAAGAAAGGCGGGCGCACTCCACTTCCAGCCAATCGATTCGATGGTCCGCAGCTTGTTTCCCATTCTCCAGCTCTTGAATGATGCGCGCGTGCTTCCGCAGCATCTCCGCTACCCTACGCTTCATTTCCAACGGATCCTTAGGGTCGCCGAGTTAGTCGTCAATTTCATCTATGGGAGGAGGGGGCGAGATGACCATCTGCCTGGAGTGATCTTACTTGGGTGAGTCCTCGACCAACGAGTCCTCGGCATTCGAGTTATACACACCTGCATGGAGAACTTGGGAGGTGAAGTGGAGAAGTGGTAGCAAGGAATGGCCCAAGAGAAAAAGCGTCTTACCAAGGAGGCGAGAGGAACCCTCGGTATTAGGAGGATCATACTTCCTCGTCTCGGGAGCAGAGGAAGGATTAGACGGTTGTGGCGAGACGGACTGGTAGCGATGTTCAGATATATTAATTCGTATGGTCTCCAGACGATGAGAAAGCACCGGGACCTTCTAAGTACGGGCAACGAGTAAGCAGGCAAGCGTGATAGAGATAAAGGCATGTCAATATCGATAGACTTACCTCCTTTTCTCTAGGATTGGCCGAGGTAGGAGGGATACGCCTTCCCAAGATGGTGCGAGAAGGCTCCCCTACTGAGAGGGGAGGATCATCGACTTTTGCCTTCTTGGGAGGGGAAGCGGATAACGGTAAGGTTGGAGGAGCATGCACCGGAATCTTGTTCAGAGCCGCCGTAGCCGCCTTATTCCTCTGGCGCACCGCCGCGATGCGATCACAGAAACTTTTGCTGAGAGACATGAGGACGGAAGCTAGAAGGGGATAGGGGGAAGGAAACAGCCTCCTGTAGTGAGAAGAGTCCAGTATTTATAGATAGTGCAAGGGGCCCACCAAAAGATTCCCTCATAAATCCTCTTTAATGATGTGAGCCTCGGTTGGACTATCTTTCCGGGTTTTTAACAACCTCAAAAAGAGCGGGGATTGTGTACAACCTCGGGATCGCAGGGGCCAGAGGCTTGAAAAAGGGGGGGCTAGGCGAGACGGCCAAATACAGTCGTCAATTCGCAGAGCGAGTGGATCCCGCCAAGAGAAACAGACGAGAGGGCCAGGTGAGAAGGGTCTGAGCGAGAGTTGCGTCATGAGATGGGCAAGTCAGCGCCAGAGGAGGAGGCATTCGCGGGAAAGTAGCCGACTCGCCATGCGAGAGGACTTCAGGGGGGAGCTCTCGCTAGCGAGACGGAGCTCTCGCCAGGCGAGAGGCCTCTAGAAGGAAGCTATCGCAAGGCGAGAAGACCCTGGAGGGGGGGTCTTGTCAAATCCCAAGTTCGGTTTGAGACCGGTTCAGGTAGGGCCGGGTCTATCTTTTAGCCCCGCAGGATTTTACGCTTTTGCCCTTGGTGGTCTGCATGTAGCCCTTCAGAACAGCGGAGTTTGGCTGTTGGCAGACCCGACTGAGAGTATTCTAGTAATTTCAGGATTGTTCCATTTGGTTATTGGCAGTTCCAGTTCAGAGGCCTATAAATAGACCGATAATGTGCTTTAGAAAGGCAGTGATTCCTAACTCTCCTTCTCTCATTCTAAGGCACCTAGCCCAGCATTGGCTAGGGAGGGGAAGGATTCCAATTCTTCAGGGTAAGAGGATGGACCTCCACGCTGAGGCCTCCTGTCTAGTCTTTTGAGGGCCTTGTCCAGAGGGTCGTCCGAAGAGAGTAAGGGCGAGCTGCATCTTAAGTTCCGAGCTTTAGGAGAGACCGACTTTATTGGTTCCAACACTCGGGCTAGCCTGTACTACAAGACACCTATTCTGCCGGCCTTTACCAATATCAAACATTGCCAACCCAACCATGATATAGAGTTAGAAGTCAAAATTCACACAAGCATATAATAGTCCAAATACAACAAGTAAAGAAGCTACAACAAGCTTCTATAATCAGAGTACGTAAAATATTTTGCCCAAAAGGGCTACATAAAGTCTCTCTCACACTCACATCAATAACTGACAGTAGTGACGACACCATCCCATCAGGCCCTGTCGTCCTGGCCTGGCAGGCCTGCTGCATAATCTGCAGCTGCTCTACCTGCAGGGTTACCTCCTAAAAAAGGAAGACGTAGCAACCGTTAGTCATAAAGACTAAGTGGCTTTCACATCCGCTCCCCCGGCAACTCCTCGGCACCGGGCAGAGAAATGGACAAAGGTACAATATATATAAAGTATGTAAGCATAAGTACAAGCAGGTGGCATAGTGTGATCAGTAAACATTGTAATAGTATAGCAGCACAATAAATGAATAACTATTACTCTAACAGTTCTATCAACTACATCAGTATAATAATATAAGGCTACAACAGAAAGTAACCCAACTTATATGAATGCCCATACAGACATATAAGTTGAGGATTGGCTCAACAGAAAGTAACTCATCGTATTAGAGTGCCCATACAAACTTATACGACGAGGATCTTGTGAATGCGATGTAATGAATTCTATGCTATGACTCACCCATGAACATGCACAAGCAATTGCTTTGTCGACACAGACTCTATAGTTCCCACTTTTAGAGCAGTTAGCTAACCCCTCAGGCGTCAACCGTCATGGCCAGACGGTGACAATAGAGTGGGCATCTCCACTGCTAGTCTGGTCTCCACACTACCTAGCCTAGGCCTCCGTACGCCTCAATGCTAAGAACACACAGCAGAGCAAACATGCGTACTACGGCTCAGCGGGTGTCTCCGGTAGATGTGCACCGAGATCATAGCCCCAAACTAGCATATAATGTGACCCGGAAGGAGCCTCGGAAATGAGCACGAGGACCAAGCCCAACCGTTCACTTGGCACGGAAGGAGCCTCGGGACGTGAACACCGAGGACCAAGCCCAACCGCCCAAGGTCTAACTTTCAACTCCCATCGGTGTGACGATTGGCAAGCCCGTAGACTTGCCACAAACACAGGTGGCGAACCACCTCATATAATGGACCAACTTAGACTTTCCTATATGTCAAGCCTCAAGACCATGCATCACTCTTTCAGCCAACATGATTATGTCTATGCTATGGTCACTTAACTGTAGCATCTCCGATTACAACTCTTTCACCAAACTCAATCATTCGTGCGCACATGAGTTAATCATCTAACTATCAACAATGACCGAATACACAAGTTCAAGAAAGTCTTGTTATTAATCGACGAATTACCATTTGTTCACTAACTCCCACCAAATCGTTTCGTTCAATTACATTTCATTTCAACATTTGTTTGCGTAGGTCTATCCAACAATTTCCTCACTCATTGAATTATCACGGTTAGACATATTATAATTTGCCAAAACCCCAACGACAATTTGTTACAAGATCTCCACCGAGTCCAAACCCGATTCTACACCAACCCAGGAAATTCAGGTGCAAAACACCTTCTTGACAACAACTTCGACCGAAGATTCCCGAGGCTATAGGAATTCGGTTAATGTGTGTAACCCCTAGATGGAAATGTCTTTCCATGGGTTGCAACTTTCATGTTCAGTCTGCAACCCAGATCAGACTGTATCACAAATGAAATTGGCTCCAAAGCCTGCTGCATACAGAATACATTTTCGGCACGCTTAGCCTGTCAGCCCTCTACTTTGATCAGACTTTCCCGTGGCTACAGACTTCGCCTAAAGATTTGTAACCACTCACTGGAAAAGTATTTCAAAAGGCTATGACTTCTGTTTTTAGTCGAAAGCCCAGATCTGGGAGTTTCATATCTGAAAACGGTCACAAAGATCGCTGTGCGCAGAAAGTAGATTTATGCGCGCTTCTTAAGGCGGAACGAACGACATCGGTTCTTCTTCCTCCTCCAGCCGATCTTTCCAATTCAAATCAGAAATTCCTCCTCCCTTATTCACCCTCATCAGGCCATTCCTTTTTGCGAGACCATCCCCCATCATCACATTGAATGAAGGAGAGTTTGAAGATGACTAAACCCTAGAACACAAGTCCTATCATGACCTCTCCTATAAATCTTCATCTCACACATCAAGACACATTTGATTCGATATCTCGCCTAGGATTAACTACAGATCTAGCACCAAGGGAGAGGGGAGGAAGCTCACCTCGTTTCTGGTGCTTCTGCTATTTTTGGCCCTGGATCTCGTCACTCTTCGCGGTGGCATCTTCTTTTCCTTGGCGCGGCGGTGGTTCTTCACGGAGTATAGTTGATTCCAGCAACTCCTTCCCTCCTCCAGCAGTTTCTCCGCAGAAAAGAAGGCTTGGGAAGAGGATGAAAAAAGGCCAAATCCTATATAAATTGGACCAACACGGGTAGGAACACACCCGTGTTCCTACCCGTGTCCCGCTCGGCTGAAGCGGTGGCGATGGTTATAACGTCGTATGGACACAGACACGAGTAGGGACACACCCGTGTACACTGCCCGTGTCACGGGACACGGTCGTGTGCATTGTCGTGTTCTTTCCCGTGTCCTGCTCGGGAGACATGTTCGTTGATCTTCACTCAACGCACATGGGTAGGGACACGCCCGTGTCTCTACCCGTGTCCTGCTCGGGACAGGCCCTGTCGAATTCCACTCAACGCCTCTCAACACGGGTTGGGACACGCTCGTGTCTCTACCCGTGTCCTTCTCGGGACAAGTCCTATCGAGTTCCACTCAACGCCTCTCGACACGGGTAGGGACATGCCTGTGTCTCAACCCGTGTCCTTCTCGGGACAGGCCATGTTGAGTTCCACTCAACGCCTCTCGAGTTCTACTCGATGCACATTGGTAGGTGTTGGGTGCATTGGAAAATGTGTACTAGATTTGGAGAAGCAACAACTTAGTCAATGATATGCATAATTGTGTATTTGATAGAAGTTTGAGTTTCATTGTGCAGGTTGAAAGATTTGAAAGAAAATTTTCTAAGTACAAGTGTCGACACTTGTGAAGAAACTGTATCGACACTCAGGCAAGCTGTGTCGACACACAGGCAAATTGTGTCGACACTCAGGGAAGTTGTGTCGACACCCAAAATTTGTGTCGACACTTATAAAGAAGTTGCGTCGACACTCAAAGCTATGTCGACACCTAAACAAGCAGTTGTGTCGACATCTAGAATTGTGTCGACAACTTATAACAGAATTATGTCGACACTTAAAACAGAAGATGAGTCGACACTCATGAGCTAAGTTTACACCTGAAGCAATTGTGTCGACACACAGGAATTGTGTCGACACACCAACTCTCAAGAGGCTGTGTCGAGATTAGAAGTAATTGTGTCGACACACAGGACTTGTGTCGACACACACTCAACGCCATTTGACAAACACTCAATGCCATCTGTCTACAACAGAAATGTCGAGACAAGAAGCTGCTGTGTCGACACACAGGACTTGTGTCGACACATACAACAAAAAGCAGTGTCGAGAAGTAGAAGTATGACTGTGTCGACACTTGGAGTATTTGTGTCGACACCTTGAAGACTTGTGTCGACACTTAGCCTATATGTGTCGACACATGTAAAGCAGTCTGCTGAGTGTTGTATGTTGAGTTGGACAGACATTGAAGAACCTGGTGATGTGACTGGTGACTTGACAGCTGTCATAACTAACCGGTCTGACACCACTATCAGAACTGTCAAAAGTCTGTTATGAACCGGATCAGCCGGTAACCATGGAGCAAGCTCTATATAAGAGACAGATCGAAAATGACAGATGACAACAATTGAATTAACGTGAAAGATCATCAACGTGAAAAGATCTCTGGATCTTAAAGAAGAATTCTGATAGATCAAGGCCTATCTGCAAGAAGGATTCAGAGTTCAATCTGAATCTTAAGAAGAAGCTGACTGAAGATCAACTTCAACATCAAGAATAGATCCACCTTATTTGTTCTAATCAAGAAGCTTTAAAAAGCTAAGTTAGGTTGGATCAGAAGGACCAGTCTATTCAAGAACTGATTAAGAAGACAATATCAACAGAGGAATCTAGCTGGTGAAGTTTTCTTAAACTTATTACTCACAAATTCTTGTAGGATCTATTATTAGATCTGTGATTGTAAGCCTAAATTATAAAGGATGAGGTAGGGCAGTGTGCCTGAGGTAGGACTTGTGAAAAGTCTAAGTTGTAAGCCTAGTTATAAAGGCTGAGGTAGGGCTGAGGCCTGAGGTAGGATTCTGGAGAAAAATCTGAGGTAAAACTTATGTTAAGTCTGAGGTGTAGGAACCACTTGTGGTTCTGAGATTGTAAGATCTGTGGATCTGAGCCAGTGGAAGGAAGTTAGGCTGAATTCAGTTATCTACTGGATAGGCGAAGGGAGAAAGTGGATGTACCCATATCTTGGGGAACCACTATAGATCTGGTGTTTGTTGTGTTGTGTTAATTTTCTGTAGATATATTAATCTATGTTGAAAGGAGATAAATATCTATTTGCCTAAAAATAATAAAGAGACTTAATAAGTTAAGAACCTATTCACTCGCCCCCCCTCTAGGTATTTAGGGTCTTGAAACAAATTCTTTCAAGTGGTATCAGAGGGAGGTTTCTCAAAATTTGACCTAACAGTCAGAGGATTTCTCCAAGGCTAAAACAAACAATAAGAATGGGTTCAAGCGAAAATCAAAAGGTGTTTGGATCTATGAAATTGCCAATATGCAGGAAAGAATCTTTTGGCTTTTAGAAAGAAAGGGTCAGGCTATTTATGAAAGCATCTGATCCAAGAATTTATATCACAGTACTGAAAGGCCCCTTCATCCCAATGAAGGTTTCAGTTCTTGATGCAAACATTCAAACTCCAAAGAGTTATTTAGAGATGACTAAGGATGAGATCATCTTGGTTACATTAGATAAAAGAGCTCAGAATATAATTGTAAGTGCCATAGATGATGCAACATTCCAGAATCTTGTGCACTGAAAAACTTCCAAAGAAATGTGGGATACATTGATTGTCTATATGGAAGGCACAGAAGAAGTCAGATAGGACAGAAAGTCCATGCTGAATCAGGAGTATGAGAGCTTTAGGAAAATTAAAACTGACAACATAGCTGAATGCTACAAAAAGTTTTTCAGAATAGTGAATGAGCTGATGACATATGGAAGAGTCTTCAGTACTTATGAACTGAATGACAAGTTTCTTAGGTCCCTAACAAAGGATTGGGAAACTAAGATATGTGCGATCAGGGAAGTGGCAAGACTGGCTGACACACCTCCACCTAACTTTTTGGAAAGCTACTTTCATAAGAAATGCAGCTTACTGCTAGGAAAGAGGAAGAGAAGGGCAGCAGATCTGAACATAATGAAAAGTCAGTAGCCTTCAAGGCTGAGGGCTCATGAAAGGGTAGGAGAAAATCTCCTTCTCCACCTAGAAGGAGTACTGAAGCAGAAGAAGGTGTTCCTGAAACAAGTACATCAGATAGTCATACATTTGATGAAGACTTTGCTGCCTTCACAAGATAATTCAAAAGGTTAATGAAGAAAAAGAATTGGAGAACCAGGCCTTCATCTACATCCTATACGAAGGATGAATACTACAGGAAGAAGAAGACACCTAAGGAAGACATGTATGCTTCTAAAACTGGTAAACAATCTAATTCTAAGATTGTGTGTTATTGCTGCAACAGGTCTGGGCATGTCATAGCTGACTGTCCTGAAAAACGAAAGGAGTCAAATGACAAGAAGAAGCAGCTGGTCAAAGGCAAGAAGGAGAAGTATCTGGTGGCTTAGAAGGAGAAGAGTTGGACAGACTCTTCATCTTCAGAATCTGAAGAAGAGGCAGAAGCATATATTGGACTCTTCTCAACAAAAGAGAATTTTAGGGAACTAGAATTCCTACAGATGTTGGACTCCATAAATGGAGTAGAAGAATATTGCTGTAAAGGGCTGATGGCTCAATCTGAAGAAGATAAGTGTCAGGATCATCCTGGACCAAGTAAGGTAAACAATTCACCTCTAGTCTCAGATTACTTTACTAGATTAGAATCAGAAGCATCTTCTTCAAAAGAAGTGGATGGATCTGAGTCTGAGGGGGATGTTCACCAACTTATTAATGAGTATGGTGGGTTGTTGCATGCTCTAAAGAAGAGCAAGTTTCTTGTTAAAGAGCAGGCTAAGGAGATTGAGTCTCTCAAACTGGCTGTAGCAGATTCAACAAAACTGCGAGATGAAAAACTGAATGAGATTGCCAAATTGAAAAATATCACAGTTATTTAGATGGGCATAATCTCATTTAAAGAGAATAATATCAAGAAACTTGAGGGAAAACTTCAGCAAGATAGAGAGCTAGTGACAAAATTCTCCAAGCCAAAATCAGTCTTACCTTTGATAGATAATTTTGTTTCACAAAAAGGAAAGACTTGTCTAGGCTTCAAGAGAAGAACTAGGGCTACCAATTCTCATAGAAAATGTAAAGTCCCAGTTCAGCCTCAAGCTTTTAATCCCCCTATTTTCTTTAAGAAGGTAGTGAATCCTACTAACAGGTATGATCATGACATGACACATGGTCACTGTGAGCATGAAAATTTCATCAGCAAGGGTGCTAATGCCAATAGACCAATCTATAGGCATGCCCATCATATTCAAGAGGAGTTCTTGAAGAATGTTGTTCCAGCACCAACACTTTACAAGCCTACTGACAACAAAGTAAGAAGGCCTGTACCTAAGAATAGGTATAATAGGTTTGAGTGTTGGTATTGTGGCAAGGTGGGCCACTTTGCTATGGATTGCTGGTTTAACTTAAGTATTAAAACAAATAGTAGGATTCCTATTAGATCATTCATAGGATTTCAAACTAACAAGGACCTAGGAACCACTAGCAAGTTGGGTTCTAAGGGTAAGTGATTCATTATTTGTTGCAGGTAAATCCAAGTGACCATACCCCTATATGGTACTTGGATAGTGGCTGTTCCAGACATATGGCTGGAATAAGGAGAATGTTGAGGGACTATGTGCCCATAAAGAATGGACCAAAAGTTATCTTTGGTGGATCAGAAAAGGGGATCATCAAAGGATTTGGTAACATATTTTGTGATTCAATTACAATCACTAAAGTGTGAAAGTGAGGGGATAAGATACTTACTACTCTAGAGGGGGGTGAATAGAGTATTCAAAAAGAAGGAGACTTTAAACACTTCTCTTCAAGCTATTTGCGGAATAGAAAGATAAAAGCTTTAAACCTAGCCTAATAAGTGTAGTGAATAAAGGAGAAGCTCACTGAAGTTTCAGTTGAGCTTTTATCCTAACACAGCAATTAACAACCTAGTTAAAACTATCACAGCCATAGAGCATTGATTAAAATACGCAACTAGACAACACATAAGCTTTATAGTGGTTCCCCAATTGGGTACATCCACTCTTCTACCACCCTGGTAGGAATCCAATACAGGTTTTTGATCAGGTGCCCTACAACCAGTAGATCTGCTTCTGGTAGATCTAAAGACCCTTTAGGCTTTTGATCAGGTGCCTAAAAACCAAACAAACATGTTTTTGATCAGGTGCCCTACCACCAATAGTTCACTTTTGAAGGGAGTAATAACCCTTTTACAGGAGGTTAAAAGAGAGAATTAAATATGTCTTCTCTGTGTTCAAAGAAGCTAGTGGATAGCTCTGAATATATCAAAGCTCCCCCTGGCTTAGAGAATGTCCAGGAAGAAGCTTTGCTTCAGGGTGTAGGATCTCCAAATTGCTTGAGATTACTTTTTTATGCAGCCTTGAAGAAGACTAGATTTTGAATGAATGTTCTTCTTCAGCAACTTTTGCAATCTGGAAGAGTTTGCAACAATGAATGTTCAGCAATCTGGGAGATTCTTCTTATTGAAGGCTAGAACTCTGAGTATTGATTTTCCTGAAGACAGGATGAACTCAGGAAGAAGAAGAACTTTTCTTTCTCTTGAGATTTCTGGTTCTGTGTCTGCTGTGTAAGTTTTTCTATTGTGTATGTATGTGTGTTATTATCTTCAGCCGACTACTCTGATAATATAGAAACTTCTCTTCTTTTGAAAAAGCCTCAAGCCCTACACTTGAAAACATTCCAAATAATAAAATAAAACAAATAAAGAAACTACACCTGTAATCTTTTCTGTCATTCCCAAAAAGGAATTAAGGATATTAAACATATCCTATCAATTTGACTTTACAAATTGGCACAGGAAACAAAGCTTAACGGCTATATTACAGCTGTAGAAAATCACGATTTCCTCTAATAAAACAAACGACTTTATTCTTCCAAATCTCTTAATTAATGCATAAGGAATATTGCAAATAAGCAAAAGAATATAAGCATTAAATTAAGCAGAATATTCTGAATAAAATGTCTTAAACAAGAGGAAATAAAACAATGATCAAATGAAATGAATATAGATAACAGCAGACAGAAAGCATCGACCAAAGATCGAAGACCGTTGATCTGAACAAGCAGATCGTCGACCTGAAGAAAAACTGTCTTCACAAAAATCGTCGACCAGGGCACACGATCGTCGATCTGAATAAGAAGATTGTCGATCCCACTTCATAGTTCATATAACTCTGAGATCGTCGATCATCAATCGAAGATCGTCGAGCGATATTCGATTATCGTCGAGCAAAATTCTACTTAACCAATTTTCATTTCAATCCAATCTCAACTAACCTAACCTAAGGGTAGACTAACCTTTAGTCTAACCATTGACCATAAATAATTCTTGGGTCAATTAAGCCTAATTGAGACGACATGGCCCAAATCAAAACTAGGGAACCAACAATCTCCCCCTATTTGGGTGATGTCACTCAAACAAAAACAAATCTAATACAAGCAGATAAGAATTAACAATAATAGATATATCATCAAACAGATTTGAATAAATTAGTTAGTCAAAAAAAATATCACAGACATTTATCAATAGAGTTTGAAGGAGGAATAGAAGTAGCAGGAGAGAAAGTGATTTTTCTTCTAGGATCATATGCATCCTTATTTGATAACTTCAAGTCCTTCTCTCCAATAATCTTTAGTTCTCCAGCTTTAGGCAGAACAGCTTCAGGATGTTTTTCCATATACTTTGAAGCATCAAAAACTTCTGAACTGACTTGGAACCTATCCAATTCTTTCTTTCTGTATTTTGACATAGTATAAAATCCTGTGATATCTTTACCTTCAGCTTTAGCTTTCCTGATTTGAGCAGTTCCCACCAATTCTAGAGGTCTAGCCATTTTGAAGTTAGGATCATGCTCTTGACTTTCATAAGTATTTTCATCAGTTGGATTCAATGGATTTACAACCTTAAATTTTACTGATTGAGTTAGAAAACTCTCAGTTTGCTCTTGAGATGGCTTGACATTTGAATCTTTTGGCTCTTAAATCATAAGACTAGATGGAGGAGCATACTCAACATACTTCTTGCTTGATTTGTCAGAGTATATAACTCTTTTTCCTTTGACATCTACTGGCTTGGCCTGAGCAGGTTTTTCCTTTGAAGGTGACAATTTTGTTATGGGAGGAGATCTAGGAGCTGGAGGAGGAGAGAAGGTTGGTTGTTGATATACAACTTCCTTTACTTGCTCTCCTGAACTGTCTGAATGCTTAGACTGCCCCTGATTATAAGAACTGCTGGGAGGAGGCTGCCTGCCCTTCCTTTGATAGATATATGATTGATTTGGTCTGGTAGGAGGAGCAGAAGATCTGGGAGCAACATTCATGAAGCACCAGCAGAGGGAGGAGGAGGAGGAAGACCTCTCTGAATCCCCTTGGGAGGAGGAGAGCTCTTCCTGCTCTTCTTCCTTGCTTTCTGAGAATTTTTAGAATACCACATCCAAGCCTCAAAATTTTTAGATTTAGGATCAATCCCTTTCAGAATATAGTAGGGAATATTATGGTCTGGGTTAGGAGGAGCTGGAGCTATGGCCTTCCTTTTCTTTTGAGCAGTCCTTTTCTTTTTCTTATTACCTTCTGAATCATCAGAATCCTCATCCTCATCCTCAGAATGTGAGGACTGAGGTTTTGCATATAGATCATCAATATCTTTTAACAAAGCATCCTCTTTTTCTTTAGCTTTCTGAAGAGCTTTTTCTCTTTCTTCTTCTAGGATATCTTGAGCCAAGAGAGAATCCAAATCTGGACCTGGGGAGTCATCCCAAAGAGTAAAGGGCACAGAAGATACAACAAATTCAACTTCTGGAACAGCAACTGAAACATCTTTATCTGAAGACTCTGAGAATGAGGTAATAATTCCTTCTAGATATCTGGCAACTACAGGAGTGGAAATCTCCTTAAGACAAAATTTGAAAGCAAAAGTTGCTTCAGCTATTGTTTTAGAAATAATAAAACTATCCAAAATCTGAAGACTCATTGGTCTCTGATATCACACAATGGTCTGAAGGGGATCAAATGTATAAGGGGAGGACTGAAAGATTTAATGGTCTCCATAGGATTAGAGTGAAGACTCATCATCTGAATCAAGAAATGCATCCAGTTCATCTTCAAGAACTACTGGAGCATCTATATCTACAACTATCCTCTGTACTGAATCTGGAATGACTTCATCTGGAACTGCATCTGAACACGTTTCTAAATCCATTACTGCTGGAGATTTCACAACCTGACAAGCCCAAGCAGAGCCTGAATCATCTTCATTTAGCATCTCCCCCTGCCTGGGTTCAGTGGGAACTAAACCCAGACCCCTAGATTAAGAAGGGACGGAAAGGGTAGAAATGGAAGCAACAAGTGATGAGATGGAGAGATCAAGGGGGGCAATGGCTTCAGCTATCATGGTTTTGATGGATGGAGTAATGAGGTCTAGGATATTTGCAATGAATTCTCGTGTAATTTGAAATGATGGAGGAATGATGGATGGGGAAACATCAGAATTGATGTTCTTTTGAACTGGGGCTTCATCAATTGGGGAATATGATGAGATGGATGATCATTAGTGGGTGATTGATGATTTGAAGTGGCTGGGGAATCATGAGGAGATGGAGTTAGCAGATTGAACATGAAATCTAAGTTGAAGTTTGGTATCTCAGATAGATGAGCTGGTGTTGGGGAAGCCGATTGTGATGGATGGTTAACAGGAGAAGAATGAATTTCAATGGAGGTGGATGGCAAGGAGGATGAAGTAGGAATTTCTTCACTAGGGTTGGAAGTGGCTTAAGGAGCCCTTGTGCCCTCAAATGTTGTAGGGGCAGACCCAGTCTTTGATGGTTTCTGAATGGTCCTTTTCCACTTAACAAACAGGGAAGGATCAATTCTCTTGCTGGCATTTATTGCTGTAGGAGTAGAGCCTAACAGCTGGGAAGCTTTCTTAGATAGAAAGAACCCAATCAGCCTACCTTTAGTCACCTCTTTCTTGTTATTCTTTTTCCTGATCAACTCAAATAGCAATCCAGCCCAGTTGATTGCTTTCTTAATCATTATTTCTGACATCAAAGCAAATTGTTGCCTGTTAATGTTGTTGTGGGCTGAATGCTTTCCAAGCAAAACTTTTCCAACCAAGTCAGCCAAGAACTTAAATCCAACAGATAAATTTACTTTCAAGAGCTGAGATGGAATGCCTTCTGCATGTCCCATCTCTAACATCATCCTACCATACTCAGTAGTATTTTGCTCATACTCATCTGATCCATTCTTTAACTCAAATATTTCAGTCAAAATTTCGGGAGTAAGAATTACCTCCACGCCGTTGATGGTTCCTGCCATCGCTTTGTCATCATAAGAAGATGTATAAACCCATTCCTTTATCTCTGATAGGTGGAGTTTGATTTTTGTAGACATAAGCTTCTTGAGTCCTTGGTCGTCGCATAACTGCAGCATTTCTCTGAAAACTTGTTCGCAATCACTGAAGGAATCAAAATCGACACTGAATCCGGCGTTAAACTTCATCACGGAAAGAGTCGCAGATGCAATCGCCATGGAATCGACGAGAAGAATCGCTAGAAGAGAGAGGAGAAAGTGCGGGACGAGAGCTCGAAACAGTCCTGGAAGCAGGAAACGAAAAGTCGAGCTCCGTCGATGATCTTCAGACCTAGATAGACGATCATTTTGAAATAAACTAGGAACTTCGAGCTCTGATTGAAGATCAAGAGAATCATTCGTCGATCATCGATCGATTTCTGAAGCAGAGTCGTTGATCATCGATCGACGATTTCTGTCTTTAAAAGCAAAGAGCTATCGTAGACCAAGGGTCGACGATTTAGCTCAACCTGTTCGACTATCTTCGAACACCATTCGACGATCTCAGAAAAGATTTCAACTTAGCAGATTTTTAAACTTAGTATGATCCATTCATCATGCCTAGTTGATTCAAAAAGAATAGATGTTTCTGTTCATCTAAAGGCTTTGTAAATATATCACTTCTCTGAAGATCTGTGGGTATAAACTCGAGATTTATTTTATTCTTGTCAAAACAGTCTCTAAGAAAATGGTGTCTAATGTCAATGTGCTTAGTTCTCGAATGGTGCATAGGATTTTTTGCTATGGAAATAGCACTGGTACTATCACACATAATTTTGGTGTTTTTGTGTGTGTACCCATAATCAAAGAGTTGATTTTGAATCCACAGTATCTGTGAACAGCAACTAACAGCTGCTATATATTCAGCCTCTATAGTTGAAGTTAAAACAGAAGTCTGCTTCTTGCAAAACCAAGAGTCTAATCTCTCACCTAGGAACTGACAAGTCCCCGAGGTGCTCTTCCTGTCAACTCTACAACCAGCATAGTCAGCATCTGAGTATCCAATCAACTCAATTTCTAATTCAGTTGAGTACCAAAGTCCAAAATTTGGGCATCCCTTCAAGTATCTTAAGATTCTCTTATGAAGAGTCAAGTGAGATTCCTTGGGGTTGACCTGAAATCTAGCACAGAGGTATGTGGCAAATATTATATCAGGCCTACTTGCAGTTAGATATAATAGGGAACCAACAATGGCCCTATAGTATTTTGATCAACAGGCTTGCCCTTTTCATCAGAATCAATAACTGCATTAGTAGCCATATGAGTGTGCATTGCAGAAGCATCTGCCATCCCAAACTTATTTACCAATTCCTTGGCATATTTAGATTGGGAGATGAAGATGCCATCAACATCTTGTTTCACTTGGAGACCAAGGAAATAAGACATCTCACCCATGCTACTCATCTCAAACTTAGAATGCATTAGGTCTGAGAACCTTTTGCATAGTTTGGGATCAGTGGAATCAAATATAATGTCATCCACATAAATTTGAACTAACAGGATATTGTCCTTATGGTGCTTAATAAAAAGGGTTCTATAAACTATGCCTCTAACAAACTTATGTTCTAATAGGAAACTAGCTAAAGTTTCATACCATGCTCTAGGAGCCTGCTTAAGTCCATACAGAGCTTTTTGCAACTTAAAAACATGTGAGGGATAAGTTGAAGAAGTAAAACCAGGGGGTTGTTCAACAAATACCTCTTCCTTTAGCTCTCCATTCAGGAATGCACTCTTTACATCCATTTGGAACACCTTAAACTTCATGTAGGCTGCATAGGCTAGAAAGATCCTTATTGTCTCTAGCCTTGCAACAGGAGCAAATGTCTGATCATAATCTATGCCTTCTTCCTGTCTATAGCCCTATGCTATAAGCCTTGCTTTATTCCTTATAATAATTCCTTGTGCATCCAACTTGTTTCTAAACACCCATTTAGTGCCTATAACTAGTTTACCTTTTTGGTCTTGGAACCAAATTCCATACTTTACACCTTTCAAACCGATTTAGCTCCTCTTGCATAGAAATGATCCAGTGGGGATCTTGCTCAACATCCTTTAAGGTTAGGGGCTCAATCTGTGAAAGAAAACAAGCAAGCATCACATCTTGACTTAGCTGATGTCTAGTTTGCACACCAGTTGAAATGTCTCCAATCACTTGAGATGTAGGATGATCTCTAAGTATGACATAATCAGTTGGTGGTATGTGATCTTCAATAGCAGTTGGAATCAATTCCTCAGGTGGAATTAGATTGGCTGTTGGTAGAGTTGCAATCACTTCTACTTGGTCTTCATCACTGTCTGAATCAACTGTCTGAAGAGTTGGTTGAGGTTGAATCTCCTGAGTGAGTTTTAGCTCATCCAAATCCTTGCACAGGTCAGGTACCTGCAAAGATTTACTAGAAGAAGTTTCCTTCTCTCTGTAAAACATGTTAGTTTCATCAAAAGATACATATACTTACTCTTCAATTTTCAATGTGGATTTATTAAATACCCTATAAGCTTTGCTTACTTGGGAATATCCTAGAAAGATTCTCATTGAAGCTTTTGCTTCAAACTTTCTAATGTAGTCTTTGTTATTGTTGTGAATGTAAACTATAGAGCCAAAAATTCTAAAATAATCTATTTTAGATTTCTTTTCTTTAAGCAATTCATACAGAGTCTTCCCCTTTAGTTTATGTATCAGACTCCTATTCAGTACATAATTAGCTGTGCTAACTGCTTCTGCCCAAAAGGATAGAGAAATATTAGTATCTGCTAATAATGTTCCTGCAGCTTCAATCAGGGTTCTATTTTTCCTTTCAACTACCCCATTTTGTTGAGGAGTTCTAGGAGCAGAGAAGCTATGCCTGATACCATCTTTCTCACAGAATTCTTGCATAAGAAGAGATTCAAACTCAGTACCATGATCACTTCTGATCAAGGCAATTTGAGTAGAGTACTCATTCTGTATACAAAGTAGAAAATCTGTAAGAACTTTAAAGTTATCAGATTTAGTTCTCAAGAAGAACACCCAAGTGAACCTAGAGTAATCATCTATGTTGGTACCCTAGTTTGATTTGACTTTAGTCTTCTCCTTTTGTCCCTTGACCCAAGAAATATCTATGGTCAATGGTTAGTGGTCTAGCTGTAGAGTCCTCGCTTTTCCAGATGAAGAATTTGGTTAAGTGGTTTGTTCGTTCGACTATCGTCGAACGCCGCTCGACTATCGTCGACTAACTGTCCGACGATCGTCTATCAGTTGTTCGACTTTCAGTCTGCGAGGATAGTTCGACTATCGGTTGATAGTTCGACTATCTGTGTGCTTTGATAGTTCGACTATCTGCTTGGATAGGTCGACTATCTGATAGCTCGACTATCTGTTGATAGTTCGACTATCTGTTCTGCATTGATAGTTCGACTATCTATTGATAGGTCGACTATCTGTTCTCGCTTGGTAGTTCGACTATCTGCTTTGATAGTTCGACTATCTGATAGTTCGACTATCTGTTGATAGGTCGACTATCTGTTTGTTTTTGATAGTTCGACTATCTGTTGATAGTTCGACTATCTGTTTTGCTTTGATAGTTCGACTATCTGTTGATAGGTCGACTATCTGATAGCTCGACTATCTATTGATAGTTCGACTATCTGTTTTGCTTTGATAGTTCGACTATCTGTTGATAGGTCGACTATCTGATAGCTCGACTATCTGTTGATAGTTCGACTATCTGTTTTGCCTTGATAGTTCGACTATCTGTTGATAGGTCGACTATCTGATAGCTCGACTATCTTCTGATAGTTCGACTATCTATTGTGATAGTTCGACTATCTCCTGTGATAGTTCGACTATCTGGATCGTTCGACTATCTGTCCGATAGTTCGACGATCTCCGTGCGTCGGTCGACGATCTCCGAGGGTCGTTCGACGTTTTCTGTCTGCCTTTATATTTTGTATTTATTTATTATATTTAATTAATTAATACATTATCTGGCATATCTTTTCAGTTGTTTTATGATAATATTTCCAGGCAATATTTGCTCCATCCCTTATGCCTGAGTAAAATCTTTTCAGATAAAGTTGTTTGTCTTATTAGCTGACCTTGTATTTTACTTTATCTGCTGTCAGTCCTTTATAGCCGTTAGACTGAAAAGTCTTTCTCCTGCTATAAAGAGTTTGTTTCTGATGTGACTTTATTTAGTACTTTATTATCAGATTGCCTCCTGCAGTTTCTTCGAAAGAGGTTTATCCCTTTTATAGAATGTTTCTGTTGCAGAGATTGTTTTGTCTTCTTGATATTTACAGCCCAGGTCTCAAGTTTCAGAAGAAGACAAGCAATTCAAATTGAAGAAAGCCATTGCTTGTTGCTGTTATAAAAAGGATCCTTTGAAGAAGGATTCAAGCTAGCTAACTAGCTACCCAGTTGTTCAATTAAGCATTCAAGCCTTCATCAAGATCAAGTCTTCTGCTCTCAGCAATACTCATCCAACTGAGAAGTGTTAAGCTCTTCTAATCTTCTTCAACCTGAGTTCTCCTGCTTTCAGGAAGTTCAAACTCAGAGTTCTTTTGAAGAAGAAGAAGAAGAAGATAGCTTCTTGAAAATCTCTAATTTTATTATTTATTATCTTCTTGTAGTTTTTCCTTCAGATCTTTCTGAAGAGTTTTCTGCACTGAAGCAAGACTTCACCTGGACATCTTTGAGCCAGGGGGAGCCTTGATTCTTTAGAGCTTTCTAGCTCAGTGCGAGTTTTTGAGCTTCTCTAATCTATTGTAAAATAGAGAAGACTTCTTAACCTTCTTTCCCCCTCCTGTACAGGGTTATTACTCCCTTCAAAAGTATCCCTTGGTGGCAGGGCACCTGATCAAAAACCTGTGCTTGGTTTTTAGACACCTGATCAAAAGTCTAAAGGGTTTCTGGATCTACCTGAAGCAGATCCTGTTGGTGGCAGGGCACCTGATCAAAAACCTGAGTGGATTCCTACCTTGTTGGTAGAAGAGTGGACGTACCCAAGTTGTTTGGGGAACCACTATAAATTCCTTGTGTCGTCTGGATTGCCTTGTTTAATTCCTGCATTGTGGCTGTGAATAGATATAACTAGGTTGCTAGTTGCTGATTAGGATTTCCAAGCCTTAACTGTAATTACAGTTAGCTTGAGTTTGTGCACAACACTTGTGTTAGGCTATAGGGTTAATTCTATATCTATAATCTTTTAATTCCGCAATTCACTCCAAGGGAGTTGGGTAGACCTTTAAGTTTTGTCTAGTGCAAAATTTGATAACTCTATTCACCCCCCCTCTAGAGTAGTATCTATCCCTTCACTTTCAATTGGTATCAGAGGGAGGTTGACTGACTGAATAGGCTAACACCTAAGTCACAAGATCCTGATAGATACCAAAGCTTATAGATATTCACTATCATGGCCCAGCCCAAGGATTATTCTAGCACCAGACCTGCAGCATGCAACTTGGCTAAGTTTGGCATCTGGAAGGCAAGGATAAAATTATATATGAATTCTATTGATGAAAGCATCTTTGCTTCTATTTTGTCAGGTCCCCCAAGAGCACCTGCTGCTGCCACTGCCTCATCATCAACTGATATGAGTGCAGTGCCTCCTCCAGATTACAAAGATGAGTACAAGAAGGCCAAGATAGCAGATGCCAAGGCGATGAATATACTGGCTCAGACAATGTCTGATGAGGTATTCCAGAAGGTAGCTGACTGCTCTTCAGCAAAAGCCATGTGGGATACACTGAACCAGATTATAGCTGGTTCAGCTGATGAAAGGAAGGACAGAAGGTCCAACCTTATCTCACTATATGAGAACTTCAAGAAAACTGATGCTGAATCAGTTGAAGCCATGTACACAAGGCTCAGCTTAATCATCAATGAGCTGAGGACCCTTGACAAGGACATATCATTGACAGAGGTCAATTATAAGATTCTTATGTGCTTCCCTAGCACATGGGATCTAAGGATCTGGCCCATCAAGGAAGCCAGAAGCACCACAGAGATCTCCACTGAAGTCCTTCACGGCAAGCTCAAGTCTTTTGAGCAAGTGCTGAAGACAAGGGAAGCAGAAGCAGAAGCAAAGACTCCTACTCCAACAAGAAAAGAGCAATCTCTAGCTCTTAAGGCTGCTGATGCTTCTGAAGGCAGCCAATCAAATGAGGAGCTAATGACATTATTTGCCAAGAGGTTTCTCAAGATGGGGAGAAAGGAATTCAGAAAGAAGTCTTCACGCTATGAAGACAAACCAAGGTATGACCGTTCACCTACTAAAGAAATTATTTGTTATGGTTGCAGGAAACCTGGACAAATCTTACCAGAGTGTCCAGAGGAGAAGAACAAAGACAAGAGGAAAGAAAAGGAACAACACAGGAAGCACTCCAAGCCATCCTCCTTCAAGAACAAGAAAAAGGAGAGAGGTTTCATTACTGAAACCTGGAGTGATTCTGATGAAGAATCCTCCTCCTCAAGCTCCAGTGAGGATGAGGAAGAGAAGAAGGCAAAGGAGGTTTGCCTCATGGCAATAGATGCCTGCAGCAATCATTCAGCTGTAGAGAGTTCAGATTCAGATGAAGAGATGCCTACAGAAGATGAGGTACTATCTTCTTATGACTTCACTTCTGAAGAATTTAAATTAGATTTTAAATCTCTATGCTTAGATTTGATTAGCTCAGAAAAGGAGATAAAAGAACTTAGAAATAAGTTAGCTGACTCAGAATTAATTGCTACAGAAAATATTAGGTTAAAGGAAGATCTCACTACTTGTAGTGAAGAAATTAAATTTCTTAAAATGGAGTTAGCTAAGTCTAAGAGGTTAGAAGAATCACTTAATGGTAGGAGCCTTAAGCTGTTAGAGATAACCAGCATGACTAACACTAGGTCAGGTAACAACAAACTAGGCTTAGGAGCTTCTCCCAGTGAACCCCCAGTTCTTCTTAAAAATAATCTTTCAACTCCAATGAACTTCATTTCAGCTAGTGGAATGAAGAACACTGAGCAAGTAAACCAAGTTAATAAAACCTTAAATAAAGCTAAGAGAGAAAAGAGGAAGAAATTCTTTAAAGAAATGCAAAGAACGTCGAACGCCGCTCGACGATCGGAAGCTCAATGGTCGAACGAAGCTCGACGATCTGAGCGCCCATCGTCGAACGTCGATCGACGTTTTCAACATGATTTTCAAAATCATAATCAGTACCATAGAAACCTAAATGAAAATAGAAACCCTAGGTTTGTTGACCCATCATCTGTATGGAGAATACCACCTAGGAGATCTCACCCATTAGGTTATCACCCTCAGCCTGTATTTTCATTTATTTCTAGCTTTTCTTATGTGAAAAACAAGGGACCCAAGGTTACCTGGGTCCACTCTGTCTAAATAAATGTCTTGTAGGTGAAGGCCTATCCAATCACTCAAAATAAGTGGTATTTGTATAGTGGATGCTCTAAGCATATGACAGGAAATAAAGATCATCTGTCAAAATTCAAAGCTAAGCTCGGCCCAAAGGTTATCTTTGGAGATTCCAGCTGTGGTCAGACACAAGGCTATGATAGGATTACAATTGGAGATGTTACTTTCAAGAGAGTTGCATATGTGACTGGACTGAAGCACAATTTGATCTCAGTCAGCCAGCTATGTGATGCTGGCTACCAGGTTTCATTTTCTAACTCTTCTTGCAATATTACTTTAAATAATAATGTTGTTTTAGTAGGCATTAGAATATGTAATATTTATTTAGTAGATTTCAATTCATCTCACTCTGAAATCTGATTATTTAATGAAGTAACAATTAATAATAATTCTTTGTGGCATAAGAGGCTTAGTCATGTTAACTTTAAAAATATATCTAGGTTATCTAAACTCAACCTTGTTAGAGGTTTACCTTCTTGCCCCTACAAGAAGGAGAGCCTATGCAAGGCTTGTCAGCTAGGCAAGCAAACCAAAAACTCTTTTAAATCAGTAAATAAGAGTGATTCTCCTAGAATCCTGTATCTATTACATTTGGACCTATTTGGCCCAATAAATGTACAGAGTTTAGGAGGGAAGTATTACACCTTAGTAATTGTAGATGACTTCTCTAGGTTCAGTTGGGTTTTCTTTTTGAGAACTAAGGCTGATAACTTCAAAGCCCTTACAGACTTTCTACTATGTATGCAGACTGAGTACTCTACTCATGTGGCCTTGATCAGAAGTGATCATGGTACTGAGTTTGACTCTCTTCTCATGCAAGAATTCTGTGAGAGAGAAGGTATCAAACACAGCTTCTCAGCTCCTAGAACTCCCCAACAAAATGGGGTAGTTGAAAGGAAGAATAGAACACTCATTGAAGCTGCTAGCACATTATTGGCAGATGCTAACATGCCTCTCTCCTATTGGGCAGAAGCTGTTAGCACAGCCAATTATGTCTTGAATAGAAGTTTGATACACAAGCTTAAGTGTAAAACTCCTTATGAGTTGCTTAAAGGAAAGAAACCTAAAATTAATTATTTTAGAATATTTGGTTGTGTTGTTTATATTCATAATAACAATAAAGAATATCTTAGAAAATTTGAAGCAAAAGCTTCAATGGGAATCATGCTTGGATATTCCCAAGTAAGCAAAGCTTATAGGGTTTATAACAAATTAACCTGTAAAATTGAAGAATCTGTGCATGTATCTTTTGATGAGTCTCAGATGTTTTACAAGGAGAAGGAAAATTCTCCTTCCTCTAGTTCATTGCAGGTACCTGATGCTACTCAAGAAATTCTTCAATTATCAACTCTTCAGATCACTGAATCAGACAGTGATGAAGACATTGCAGAAGATGTTGTTGTACCACCAACAGTAGATCAAATTCCTCCTGAGGAATTAATCCCAACTGTTGCTGAAGATCACATCCCACCTGCTGATATTGTCACACTTAGAGATCACCCCACATCTCAAGTGATTGGAGACATATCAGCTGGTGTGCAAACAAGACATCAGTTAAGACAGGATGTGATGCACGCTTGTTTCCTCTCACAGATTGAGCCCCTCACCTTTAAAGATGCAGAGCTAGATCCCCACTGGATCATTGCTATGCAAGAGGAACTCAATCAGTTTGAGAGATGTAAAGTTTGGACTTTGGTTCCAAGACCTAAAGGCCAACTGATCATAGGCACCAAGTGGGTGTACAGAAATAAGTTGGATGCAAATGGAATTATTGTAAGGAATAAAGCAAGGCTTGTAGCTCAGGGCTACAGACAGGAGGAAGGTATAGATTATGAACAAACCTTTGCTCCTGTTGCAAGGCTAGAAGCAATAAGGATCTTCTTGGCCTATGCAGCCTACATGAAGTTTAAGGTGTTCCAAATGGATGTCAAAAGTGCATTCCTGAATGGTGAGCTTAAGGAAGAGGTGTTTGTTGAACAACCACCTGAGTTTGTTTCTTCAACTCAGCCCTCACATGTGTTTAAGTTGCAGAAAGCTCTTTATGGACTAAAGCAAGCTCCCAGAGCCTGGTATGAGACTCTAGCTAGTTTCCTTTTAGAGCACAACTTTACTAGGGGAGTAGTTGATAGAACCCTTTTCGTCAAGCATCACAAGGACACAATCCTATTAGTTCATGTATATATAGATGATATTATATTTGGTTCCACTAATCCCAAACTTTGCAAAAGGTTCTCTGACCTGATGCACTCTAAGTTTGAGATGAGTAGTATGGGTGTGCTGTCTTACTTTCTTGGTCTCCAAGTTAAGCAAGATGTTGATGGTATCTTCATCTCCCAATCCAAATATGCCAAGGAATTGGTAAAGAAATTTGGGATGGCTGATGCTTCAGCAATGCCTACACCTATGGCTACTAATGTAGTTATTGATTCTGATGATCACGACAAGCCAGTTGATCAAAAGAATTATAGGGCCATTGATGGTTCCCTATTATATCTAACTGCAAGTAGGCCTGATATAATGTTTGCTACATGCCTTTGTGCTAGATTCCAGGTCAACCCCAAGGAATCTCATCTGATTCTACTAAAGAGAATCCTGAGATACCTGAAGGATGTCCAAATCTAGGACTTTGGTACCCAGCTGAGTCAGAATTTGAATTAATTGGATATTCTGATTCTGATTATGCTGGTTGCAGAGTTGACAGGAAGAGCACCTCAGGAACTTGTCAGTTTCTGGAGAGAGATTGGTCTCTTGGTTTCTGTAAGAAGCAGGCTTCTGTCTCAACTTCAACTGCAGAGGCTGAATATATAATAGCTGCTAGTTGTTGTTCACAGATCCTGTGGATTCAAAACCAGCTTGTGGATTATGGTTACTCACACAAGAATACCAAAATCATGTGTGATAGTACCAGTGCTATCTCAATTGCACAAAATCCAGTGCACCACTCTAGAACGAAGCACATTGAGATTCGGCACCATTTCCTGAGAGATTGTGTGGAAAAGAACAAGATTTGTCTTGAGTTCATATCCACTGAGTTTCAGAGAGGTGATATATTCACCAAGCCTTTAGATGAACAGAAGCATCTATTCTTTTTAGTTCAATTAGGCATGATAAATGGACGAGACTAAGTGTGACTCTATCTGCCTATGTTGAAACCTGCTTGAAGATCGTCGAACGATGATCGAAGATCGTCGAACGGATTAAGCCTATCGTCGACCTCTGGTTAATGATAGCTTATCTGTTTGAAGATCGTCGACCGGCGTTCGAAGATCGTCGAATAGGTCGAGCTTATCGTCGATCTCTGGATGACAACAGCTTGTTGTTTGAGAAGCCAGAAATAGTCGAACGATGGCTCGAGTACTCTGCTTCTGGGCCGATCGTCGAACGGCCGTTCGACTATCGGGTCTAGTATCTTTTAGATGGATCGACTATCTCCGGTATAATATAAAGCCGATAGTCGACCTAGGTTAAAAGATCTTTTGTTTTATCGTCGACGGAGCGTGACTTTTTGCATTCTGTCTTCCCGCTTGCGATTTTCTGCCGCTTCGTCCCCTTCTTCTTCGTCGTCTTTCTCGCGCATTCTCCAGCAATTCAATGGCAATTTCTCCCGCAGTGCTAGCTGTTGTAAAGTTCGATGCAGGCTTCAGCATCGATTTTGACGCTTTCAGTTGCTGTGAAGCAGGGATTGTGGAAGTTCTTCAGTTGTGCCGGGATCAAGGTCTAGAAAGATTAATGTCGACAAGGATAAAGTTAAATATTCCCGAGATCAAGGATTGGGCTTTCACTTCGTCATCCTTTGACGATTCGATGACTGGCACCATCGGCGAAGAAGAGGTAATTTTAACTCCGGCCGTTCTGACTGATGTTTTTGGATTAATAAATGGTGAAGAAGATTATGAGCAAGATGCTCAAGAGTTTGGAAGAATGCTGACTGAGCTGGGACATGCGGAGGGCATTCCCACGAAGCTGCTCAAGGTCAATTTTCCCTTTAAGATTAAATTTCTCGCTGAGTTAGTTGGAAAAGTGCTCCTTGGAAAGCACTCTGCTCATGACAACATAACAAGGCAACAATTTGCACTGATGTGTGCAATTGTTAATCAGAAAAAGATTGATTGGGCAGGAGTAATGTTTGATCTGATAAGGAAAAAGAACAATAAGAAAGAGGTTACCCTAGGCAGGGTTATTGGAATTTTCCTGAAGGAAAAGTATCCTCAGCTGCTGGTCTCCGTTGCAATAACCATAAATGCAAGCAAGAAGATGGACCCAAATTTGTTCTCCAAGTGGAAGAGTACTTTTGTGAAACCCGCTCTCACAGGGGTTGCTACAGCGACATCAGAGAGCACCAGGACTGATTCAGTCGCTCCTCACCCGGTAGAAGCTGGCTCAGCTCTTTCCCTTCCCTCATCTTCTTCTTGTATGCAGTCTGCTTCAGTTGAAGTTCCATCAACTTCAGCTGAAGTACGACTTTCCCCTTCTCCTGTTCGAGAAACAACCACGGTTGTTCTTCCTTCCCCTCCAGCATCTCCTCTTCCTTCTCATCTGGCTAGGATATCTGCTCCTAGTTTTGATCTGTTAGGATCTGAGAGGATTCCAATACCTCCTCAGTCTCCTATTCAGTCCCCTATTCATTCTCTAGTTAACACTCTTGTTAACTCTCCAGATCCATCTCCAACTCGATCTCCAGTCCACACCACTTCTCATCCTAACACTACAACCATCTCTGCTGCATCTCCATCCACTGCAATTCCTTCATCTTTTGAGATCACCCCAGAATTCATTTCCAGCATTTTGGAGTTTATTACCCCTTCAATCAAAATTATGATTGAAGAGGCAATTGCTCCACTTGCCTCCTCTATTGCTACCTTGACTGCTTCCATTCAATCACTTTCTAAATCTGCTGAGCCCTCTTCTTCAAGGGGCCTGGTTTCAGTTTCCACTGAAATCAGGCAGGGGAGATGTTCTGTGAAGATGTCTCAGAGCCTCCAGCCTCCCTTCCAGCAGTTCTTCCAGGAGTTCAAGAAAAGACTGATGCAGTTCAAGCTCAAGATGAATCAGGTTCAGTGTTATCTGACAAAGAAATATCTGATGCTATTATGTTATCTGAATTTACTGTGAAAGTTTGCTTAGAAGATCTCACCACTCCCGTGGTTGCCCATTTCCTAGAAGGGATTATTACATCCTACCTAGATGAATCTTGGGAGTTGGTAAAATATGAAGGTAATTCACTCATCCGCCTTATTGACGAGTCAATTAATTTTCTAGCTTGTGAATACCTAGAAGGAATGATTTTAGCTTATTTAGCAGATTTGTGTTCATAAATCTACAGATTATATTAAAGAAGATATAGCTGCTCAGGTTATAGCAGTTGTTTCAGAAGCTGCTCCAGATGTTCCTGATGTTCAAATAGATCTAGAACTGGATTCTTTTTTAGATGATATAGAAGATGTGCCTGAAAATCAAGAAGAGAAAGCAAGAGTTGCTTGGAATCAAAGAGTTCAATCTTTGTTAGACGAAAAAGAAAAATATTTGCAAGTTGAAAAGTCAACTGTTTGGGATGACTCCCCAGGACTTGATTTGGATTCCCTTCTGGCTCAGGATGCCATAGAAGAGGAAAAAGAGAAAGCTGATCTGAATTTAAAGGAAAAGGCTGTTTCTGAAGCCTATGATCCATATGACAATCCTCCATCATCTCACTCTGAAGATGAAGAGGATTCAGATTTATCTGAAAATTCAAAGAAAAAGAAAGCTGCTCAGAAGAAAAGAAAAGCTATTGCTCCTCCTCCTCCCAACCGTGATAATGATACTCCATACTATATTCTGAAAGGAATTGACCCCAAATCAAAAGAGTTTCAACATGGGATGTGGTTCTCCAAGAACCAGCAGAAAGAGAGAAAGAAAGCTAAGAAATATGATAGTCCTACCCCTAGATGGTCACCCAGAGGTCCTCCTCCTCCACCTCCTGGTGCAGGAGCCTCTGGGAATTTATCTGCCAATCCTTCTGCTCCGACAGCAAAATCTGCTCCGTCTCAGTCTTCTTCAAGAAAAAGCTCTCAAGATTTTCAAGGTAAATCATATTCTGGCCATCAAAGAACTGATACAGTAAGAGAACAAGTGAAGGAGGTTGTGTTTCAAAGACCAACTTTTTCCCCTCCTCCTTCTCCAAAGAAAAGTATTTCATCTCCAATGCCAGTGCATTCTGAAAAAATTGTTTCAAAAGGTAAGTAGTTTATTTTGTTTAAAAATTCTAGCAAGAACTTTGCTAAGTCTGCTCCCCTGTCTTATCTAGTTAATCAAAATAAAGAATCAGATGATACTCCTTCTGAGACTGTGTATGAAAGTCCTGAGCTTGATCCTAACTTTAGGATGGCTCGTTTTCACGGATTGGTTGGAGCAGCTCAAATCAGGAAAACAAAAGCTGAAGGAAAAGATACTACTGGTTTAACCACAATGTCTACATTCAGAAAGAAGGAGTTCGAAAAGTTCCAGGTTAATCCTGAGGTCTTTGACCCTTCAAAGTATATGGAAAAGCACCCGGAAGCCGTTGTTCCAAGGGCTGCAGAATTAAAGATCATTGGCATGCAAGACTTGAAGATGTCTAAGAAAGAGGCAATTGATCCTTTGAGGAAAGTTTCCTTTGTTCCTAGCTCGTCTAACCCTAAGCCAGACTCTGTAGATCCTTAGTTTTGCTTGACTGCTGTTATATATATTTGACTGTTATTTATCTGTTTGATAACTGCTAGTTAATTGTTAACTATTTCCTGTATTAATTTTATTGCTCTTTAGGTAGTTCCTTGTTTTAGTTTTTGAGAGACTTAACTCAAATAGGGGGAGATTGTTGGTACCCTAGTTTGATTTGAGTTTAGTCTTCTCCTTTTGTCCCTTGACCCAAGAAATATCTATGGTCAATGGTTAGTGGTCTAGCTGTAGAGTCCTCGCTTTTCCAGATGAAGAATTTGGTTAAGTGGTTTGTGTCGTTCGACTATCATCGAACGCCGCTCGACTATCGTCGACTAACTGTCCGACGATCGTCTATCAGTTGTTTGACTTTCAGTCTGCGAGGATAGTTCGACTATCGGTTGATAGTTCGACTATCTGTGTGCTTTGATAGTTCGACTATCTGCTTGGATAGGTCGACTATCTGATAGCTCGACTATCTGTTTATAGTTCGACTATCTGTTCTGCGTTGATAGTTCGACTATCTGTTGATAGGTCGACTATCCGTTCTCGCTTGGTAGTTCGACTATCTGCTTTGATAGTTCGACTATCTGATAGTTCGACTATCTGTTGATAGGTCGACTATCTGTTTGTTTTTGATAGTTCGACTATCTGTTGATAGTTCGACTATCTGTTTCGCTTTGATAGTTCGACTATCTGTTGATAGGTCGACTATCTGATAGCTCGACTATCTGTTGATAGTTTGACTATCTGTTTTGCTTTGATAGTTCGACTATCTGTTGATAGGTCGACTATCTGATAGCTCGACTATCTGTTGATAGTTCGACTATCTGTTTTGCCTTGATAGTTCGACTATCTGTTGATAGGTCGACTATCTGATAGCTCGACTATCTTCTGATAGTTCGACTATCTGTTGTGATAGTTCGACTATCTCCTGTGATAGTTCGACTATCTGGATCGTTCGACTATCTGTCCGATAGTTCGACGATCTCCGTGCGTCGGTCGACGATCTCCGAGGGTCGTTCGACGTTTTCTGTCTGCCTTTATATTTTGTATTTATTTATTATATTTAATTAATTAATACATTATCTGGCATATCTTTTCAGTTGTTTTATGATAATATTTCCAGGCAATATTTGCTCCATCCCTTATGCCTGAGTAAAATCTTTTCAGATAAAGTTGTTTGTCTTATTAGCTGACCTTGTATTTTACTTTATCTGCTGTCAGTCCTTTATAGCCGTTAGACTGAAAAGTCTTTCTCCTGCTATAAAGAGTTTGTTTCTGATGTGACTTTATTTAGTACTTTATTATCAGATTGCCTCCTGCAGTTTCTTCGAAAGAGGTTTATCCCTTTTATAGAATGTTTCTGCTGCAGAGATTGTTTTGTCTTCTTGATATTTATAGCCCAGGTCTCAAGTTTCAGAAGAAGACAAGCAATTCAAATTGAAGAGAGCCGTTGCTTGTTGCTGTTATAAAAAGGATCCTTTGAAGAAGGATTCAAGCTAGCTAACTAGCTACCCAGTTGTTCAATTAAGCATTCAAGCCTTCATCAAGATCAAGTCTTCTGCTCTCATCAATACTCATCCAACTGAGAAGTGTTAAGCTCTTCTACTCTTCTTCAACCTGAGTTCTCCTGCTTTCAGGAAGTTCAAACTCAGAGTTCTTTTGAAGAAGAAGAAGAAGAAGACAGCTGCTTGAAGATCTCTAATTTTATTATTTATTATCTTCTTATAGTTTTTCCTTCAGATCTTTCTGAAGAGTTTTCTGCACTGAAGCAAGACTTCACCTGGACATCTTTGAGCCAGGGGGAACCTTGATTCTTTAGAGCTTTCTAGCTCAGTGCAAGTTTTTGAGCTTCTCTAATCTATTGTAAAATAGAGAAGACTTCTTAACCTTCTTTCCCCCTCCTGTACAGGGTTATTACTCCCTTCAAAAGTATCCCTTGGTGGCAGGGCACCTGATCAAAAACCTGTGCTTGGTTTTTAGACACCTGATCAAAAGTCTAAAGGGTTTCTGGATCTACCTGAAGCAGATCCTGTTGGTGGCAGGGCACCTGATCAAAAACCTCAGTGGATTCCTACCTTGTTGGTAGAAGAGTGGACGTACCCAAGTTGTTTGGGGAACCACTATAAATTCCTTGTGTCGTCTGGATTGCCTTGTTTAATTCCTGCATTGTGGCTGTGAATAGATATAACTAGGTTGCTAGTTGCTGATTAGGATTTCCAAGCCTTAACTGTAATTGCAGTTAGCTTGAGTTTGTGCACAACACTTGTGTTAGGCTATAGGGTTAATTCTATATCTATAATCTTTTAATTCCGCAATTCACTCCAAGGGAGTTGGGTAGACCATTAAGTTTTGTCTAGTGCAAAATTTGATAACTCTATTCACCCCCCCCCTCTAGAGTAGTATCTATCCCTTCACTTTCAATCTACAATTACTAGGGCATAGAATTTCCCTCCTAGACTTTGTACAGCTATTGGATCAAAGAGATCCAAGTGCAGTAGGTACAGGATTCTAGGTGAATCACTTTTATTTACAGCTTTGAAACTATTTTTAGTTTGCTTGCCTAGTTGACAAGCCTTGCATAGGCCTTCCTTCTTATAGGTGCAAGTGGGCAAACCTCTGACAAGGTTGTATTTAAATAACCTAGATATATTCCTAAGGTTAACATGACCTAGCCTTTTATCACAAACTATTATTACTACTCACCTCATTAAATAAACCAATTTAAGAAGAGGTGGATTTAAAATCTATAAGATAAATATTTCCTTGCCTAATGCCTACTAATACAACTTTATTATTCAAAGTAATATTGCACAGAGTATTAGAGAACCAAACCTGGTAGCCAAAATCACACAGTTGACTTACAGAAATGAGATTGTGCTTTAGTCCTGTGACATAAGCTGCCTTCTTGAAAGTCACTGACCCTATGGTGAATTTACCATATCCTTCAGTCTGACCACAGCTGGAATCACCAAAGACTATATTTGGTCCCAACTTTTCTTTGAAGCTTGAAAGGTTCTCTTTGTTTCCAGTCATATGCTTGGAGCATCCACTATCCAAATACCACTTGTCCTGAGTGATAGGATAGGTCTTCACCTGCAATAAGATAAATTATACATTGTGGACCCATGTAACCTTGGGTCCATTTTTCTTCACATAGGAAAAACTAGAAATGAAAGAGTATGCAGGTTGAGGGTGATATCCAAGGGATGAGATCTCCTAGGTGGGATAATCCAATTAGCAGACCTAGGGTTGCTATTAAACTTATTATTTCTGTGAGCATTGTTGTGATTCTGGAAATTTAGTTCTGATCGTCGATCGATGTTCGACGATCGGTACCCAGATCGTCTATCTTGGTTCACAGAAAAGGATTCTGGATTCCACGATCGTCAATCTCTGTTCGACGACTCAGGCTGAGATCATCGATCACTCATTTCTAAGTAATTATACCCAGCAGGTGAGTTTAGAGATCGTCGATTGTCGTTTGACGATGGGTGCAGCTATCGTCGATAGGTGTTCGACAATTTTTGTATTTCTATGATTTTCTGTTTCCTTTTGTCTCTCTTAATCTTATTTAAAGCTTTCTTAGCCTTTTGAATAACCTCAGTGTTGTGTATTCCCTTTTCAGAAACAAACTTTACTGGAGTAGAAAGATTGTATTCAAGGAGCAATGGGGGTTCACTAGGGGAGGCACCTAAGCCTAACTTATTGTTGCCTGTCCTAGTGTTGGCAGTGCTTGTGATTTCTAGCAACTTAAGGCTTCTGCCATTAAGTGAATCTTCTAACCTCTTAGGTTTAGCTAGTTCTAATTTAAGAAATTTAATTTCTTCAGATGATCTAGTGAGTTTAGATTCTAACCTAATGTTTTCACTAGATAGAGATTCTGATCCAGCTAGTTTATCTCTAAGCAACTTCATCTCCTTTTCTAAGCTAAGTAAATCTAGGCAAAGAGTTTTAAATTCATGCTTAAATTCATCAGAGGTAAAATCATAAGATGCAATTACTTGGTCTTCATCAGATAATTCATCCTCCTCATCTTCTGTCATCTCTACAGCTGAGTTACTACTGCAGGCATTGATTGCCATAAGGCAAATCTCCTTAGCTTTCTTCTCTTCTTCATCATCTTCACTGGAGCTGGAGGAAGAGGAGTCTTCCTCAGTATCACTCCAGGTCTTTGCAATAAGACCTTTCTCTTTCTTCTTATATTTGTGAGAAGATGTCTTGAAATAATGCTTCTCATGTTCCTTCTCTTTTCTCCTTTTCTTATGCTTTGTCTCTGGACACTCAGGGAGAATGTGTCCAGGCTTCCTGCATCCATAACAAACAATTTCTTTAGATGGGGTTTTATCATACCTTGGCTTGTCATCATATTTTGATGACTTTCTTCTGTTGTCCTTTCTACCCATCTTGTAGAACCTCTTGGCAAAGAGTGCCATCAGTTCTTCATTTGATTGAGTCACTTTGGACTCATCATCAGCCTTAAGAGAAAGGGTTTGCTCTTTCCTTGTTGGAGTAGATGCTTTGGCTTCAGCTTCAGCTTCTCTGGTCTTCAGTACTTGCTCAAATGATTTGAGCTTGCAAAGGAGAGCTTCAGTTGAAATCTCTGTTGTACTTCTGGACTCCTTGATTGGCCAGATTCTGAGATCCCATGTGCTGGGGAAGCACATCAGTATTTTATCATTGACTTCTGTCAATGTGATCTCCTTATCAAGTGTCCTCAGCTTATTGATAATGGAGCTGAGCCTTGTATACATGGCTTCTACTGTCTCAGCTTCTTCCTTCTTGAAGTTCTCATATTGGGATATGAGGTTGGACCTTCTGTCCTTCCTCTCATCAGTTGAACCAGCTACAATCTGATTCAGTGAGTCCCACATTGCTTTTGCTGAGGTGCAATCAGCCACTTTCTGGAATGTCTCATCAGACATAGTATGAGCCAGAATATTCATAGCTTTGGCATCAACTATATTGGCCTTCTTGTAAGTTTCATTATAGTCAGGAGGTGGCACTGCACTGAGATTTGCAGATGTTGTAGCAGTAGCTGCAGCAGATGGTGTTGGTGGCCCTGTTAAGATAGAAGAAAAAAATATCTTCATCAATAGAGTTCATGTAAAGTCTAATTCTTGCCTTCCAGATGCCAAACTTGGCTAAGTTGCATACTAGAGGTCTGGTGATAGAGTAATCTTTGTACTGGGCCAAGAATCTAATGTGAGTGTATATGGTATCAAAGTATCTTATCACAAGATCATATGGTTCAAGTGTTAGCCTGTTCAACCAATCAACCTCCCTCTGATACCAATTGAAAGTGGGGATAAGATACTTACTACTCTAGAGAGGGGGGGGGGGTGAATAGAGTATTAAAAAAAGGAGACTCTAAACACTTCTCTTCGAGCTATTTGCGGAATAGAAAGACAAAAGCTTTAAACCAAGCCTAATAGAGTGTAGTGAATAAAGGAGAAGCTCACTGAAGTTTCAGTTGAGCTTTTATCCTAACACAGCAAATAGCAACCTAGTTAAAACTATCACAGCCACAAAGCATTGATTAAAATACGCAACCAGACAACACAAGAGCTTTATAGTGGTTCCCCAATTGGGTACATCCACTCTTCTACCACCCTGGTAGGAATCCACTACAGGTTTTTGATCAGGTGCCCTGCCACCAGTAGATCTACTTCAGTTAGATCTAAATACCCTTTAGGCTTTTGATCAGGTGCCTAAAAACTAAACAAACAGGTTTTTGATCAGGTGCCCTGCCACCAATAGTTCACTTTTGAAGGGAGTAATAACCCTTTTACAGGAGGTTAAAAGAGAGAATTAAAGATGTCTTCTCTGTGTTCAGAGAAGCTAGTGGATAGCTTTGAATATATCAAAGCTCCCCCTGGCTTAGAGAATGTCCAGGAAGAAGCTTTGCTTTAGGGTGTAGGATCTCGAAATTGCTTGAGATGATTTTCTGATGCAGCCTTGAAGAAGACTCTAGATTTTGAATGAATGTTCTTCTTCAGCAGCTTTTGCAATCAGGGAGAGTTTGCAACAATGAATGTTCAGCAATCTAGGAGATTCTTCTTCTTGAAGGCTTGAACTCTGAGTATTGATTTTTCTGAAGACAGGATGAATTCAGGAAGAAGAAGAACTTTTCTTTCTCTTGAGATTTCTGGTTCTGTGTCTGCTGTGTAAGTTTTTCTGTTGTGTATGTATGTGTGTTATTATCTTCAGCCGACTACTCTGATAATATAGAAACTTCTCTTCTTTTGAAAAAGCCTCGAGCCCTACACTTGAAAACTTTCCAAATAATAAAATAAAATAAATAAAGAAACTGCACCTGTAATCTTTTCTGTCATTCCCAAAAAGGAATTAAGGATATTAAAAATATCCTATCAATTTGACTTTACAAATTGGCACAGGAAACAAAGCCTAACGGCTATATTACAGCTGTAGAAAATCACGATTTCCACTAATAAAACAAACGACTTTATTCTGCCAAATCTCTTAATTAATGCATAAGGAATATTGCAAATAAGCAAAAGAATATAAGCATTAAATTAAGCAAAATATTCTGAATAAAATATGTCTTAAACAAGAAGAAATAAAACAATGATCAAATGAAATGAATATAGATAACAGCAGACAGAAAGCGTCGACCAAAGATAAAAGATCGTAGATCTGAACAAGCAGATCGTCGACCTGAAGAAAAACTGTCTTCACAAAAATCATCGACCAGGGCACACGATTGTCGATCTGAATAAGCAGATCGTCGATCCCACTTCAGAGTTCATATAACTCTGAGATCGTCGATCATCAATTGAAGATCGTCGAGCGATATTCGACTATCGTAGAGCACAATTCTACTTAACCAATTTTTATTTCAATGCAATCTCAACTAACCTAACCTAAGGGTATATTAACCTTTAGTCTAACCATTGACCATAGATAATTCTTGGGTCAATTAAGCCTAATTGAGATTACATGGCCCAATTCAAAACTAGGGAACCAACAAAGTGGCTTATGTAAAGGGTCTAAAACATAACCTGATTAACATAAGTCAACTTAGTGATCTAGGTTATGATATTTCTTTCCTCAAAGGGGAGTGCCTAGAAGAAAGGTCAAGTGATCAAGAGATCATTTTGACTGGCACTAGGAAAGGAAATGTGTATTGCCTTAACCTAGAGTGTGAGTCTAACAACTCACCTATTTGTTTGGTTGCAGGAGAGAAAGCTTCGCTATGTGTCAAATGGCACAAAAGGCTAGCTCATCTGAACTATAAGTCAATTGGACTGCTGTTCAACATGGGATTAGTGAGGAATGGTCCTCAAGTTCTGTGCATAAAAGAGGGAGTGTGCTCAGCTTGCCAAAAAGGCAAGCAAACTAAGTCCTCTTTTCAGTCACTTGACATCAAAGATTCAAAGAGATGTTTGTATCTCATGCATATGGATTTGTTTTGTCCTATGCCAGTCCATAGTTTTGGTAGGAAAGACTACACACTTGTGGTTGTGGATGACTATTCTAGATTTACATAGGTTTTATTCTTGAGGCAGAAATCTTAAACCCCAACTATTTTCCAGACTTTTGTCAGACAAATTCAGAATGAATACAACAGCTCAGTGGTCAAAATCAGAAGTGACCATAAAACTTAATTTCAGTCTGAATGTATGACAAAATTCTGTGAAGAACTTGGGATTCATCAGGAATTCTCTTCACCTAGAACTCCTCAGCAAAATGGTGTTGCTGAAAGAAAGAATAGGACTCTAATTGAAGCCAGTAGAACTCTACTGAATGACACTACTCTCCCTCAATATTTCCGGGCTGAGGCAGTAAATACTGCATGTCATGTGCTCAACAGGGCCTCCATCAACAAGAAACACAAGATGACTCCCTATCAGATTTTGAAAGAAAGAAAACAAAACATATCTTATTTTAGAATCTTTGGTAGTAAGTGTTTTGTACTAATCAATGGTAAACACTACCAAACTAAGTTTGCTGCCAAATCTCTAGAAGGGATATTTGTTGGGTACAACAACCATAGTAGAGCATACAGGATCTACAACTTGACTACTCAAGTTGTAGAAGAATCTGTACATGTTGTATTTGATGAGTCAATGTTTATTAACAGTGAATTGTCTAGTTCTTCGGTTAGTTCTACAGGTCTAACAGATAAGCTAGATAAGCTGACCATCAATGAAGATGTTACTGCTAATCTGGATGAAGATAAAGATGCCAGCTATCCAGGGGGATATCAAGTCCCTCTGTATGAAGAAGAAAATGTGGAGCATCAAGATGAGGAAACTGGAGATAGCCTTAATGCTGACAGAATTCCTCCAACAAGGAGATACCTGAAGGATCATCCAGCTCACCAGATCATTGGTGATGCAAGTCAAGGTGTTCTAACAAGGAGCAGGAGCATGAACACAATTTTATGTTCTAGCTTCCTGTCTCAGATAAAATCCAAGAAGATTGAAGAGGCCATGCAAGATACCAACTGGATTGATGCAATGCAAGAAGATCTCAGTCAGTTCAAAAGGTGTAAGGTCTGGGACTTGGTGCTAAAACCTGAGGATCACAACATAATAGGAACTAACTGGATCTACAAGAACAAACTTGATGAGAATGGCACAATAGTCAAGAACAAGGCTAGACTGGTAGCAAAAAGGCTACAGGCAAGACGAAGGTATTGATTTTGATCAAACCTTTGCTCCAGTGGCAAGGTTGGAGGCAATAAGGCTGTTCTTGGCCTATGCTTCCTATCAAGGGTTCAAAGTATAACAAATGGATGTGAAATCAGCATTTCTGAATGGTGATTTAAAAGAAGAAGTCTATGTAGAACAACCCTCAGGTTTTGTAGACTCTCACTTTCCTGATTATGTATATAGGCTTAAGAAAGCTCTATATGGTTTGAAACAAGCTCCAAGGGCTTGGTATGAAACCTTGTCTTCCTTTCTCATTGAGAATAAATTCTCTAGAGGAAAGATAGACAAAACTCTATTCTATAGGGAATCAAAAGGCAAGATAATACTAGTCCAGATATATGTGGATGACATTATCTTTGGTTCTACTGAAAACAACTTTTGTAGGAAGTTTGCCAAACTTATGCAAGGGAAGTTTGAGATGAGCAGTATGGGTGAGCTGAAGTTCTTTTTGGGACTTCAAGTAAAAGAGACTGAGAATGGGTTGTCCATATCCCAGTCTAAGTTCACCAAGGAGCTGATTAAGAAGTATGGTTTGGACTCAACTTCTACAATGAAAACTCCAATTGGAATAAGTATGCCTATATGCAAAGATGAAGTAGGGAAACCTGTTGATGAGTCTTTGTATAGAGGGATAATTGGCTACCTTCTATACTTGACTGCTAGTAGACTTGACATCATGTATGCAACATGTGTCTGTGCTAGGTATCAAGCATGCCCTAAGGAATCTCATTATACTGCAGCTAAGAGAATTTTGAGATATCTTAAGGGCACACCTAATCTAGGCCTTTTGTACCCTAAGAATAGATATTTTCTATTAACAGGTTTCTCAGATGCAGATTTTGCTGGATACAAGGAAGACAGAAAAAGTACCACAGGAACCTGTCAGTTCCTTGGTGGGAGGCTGGTGTCATGGAGCAGCAAGAAGCAAACCAGTGTAGCTATATCAACAGCTGAATAAGAATATATAGCTGCTGGTAGCTACTGTGCACAATCGATGTGGATGAAGCATCACCTAGAAGATTATGACATCCAGGTAAGTAGAATACCATTATTTTGTGATTCTACAAGTGCTATTTCTATTGATAAGAATCCTGTGTCACACAGTAGGACCAAGCATATAGAAATAAAATTTCATTTTATGAGAGAACATGTTGAGAAGGAAAATATTAATCTAGAGTTTGTAAAAACTGATAAACAAATAGCTGATATTTTTATAAAACCACTAGATGAAACTAAATTCAATAATTTCAAAATTGAATTAGGTATGTTGAACCTAGACTAGGTTAACACAAGTTTCCATGAGTAGCATATGTTAGCACAAAATTTCTGTTGAAATTTGGCTAAGTTCAAAGTTTGTGTCGACACAAGCAAGTTTTGTCGACACACTCAGTATGTTGTGTCGACACAGGAAAAAGATGTGTCGACACAGAAACAGTATCTGTGTCGATAAGAGAATAGGTGTCGACACAACCTTGTCGAGACTATATGTCGAGAGGATATTTGTGTCGACACAAAAAGTTGGTGTCGACACAACTCTGTCGAGACTTAAGTTATCTGTGTCGACACTGACGCAAGAATGTCAACACAGACTCAAGTACGTCGACACATAGATGTGTCGACTTAAAATACGTTTTGTTGACTTAGACATTAGTATGTCGATACATAATGATGTCAACTTAACTTTAGTTCTGTCAAGACCTAGGTCATTTTTGTCGACAAAAAAAAACTGATTTGTCGACTTAAGCCCGACTTTTGATCTGCCCTTGACTCAAGTACTATAAATAGGTAAATCCAAAATCTGGTCGACTACGCTATAAGATTTTTTGACTCTACACCTTCTGTCGAAATAGACCTTCTCTTCTCTTATCCTCTAGCACTTACGACAATGACGCTACACCAAGATGATATGGTTAATGAAGGGTATGAACTGGTTCGTGACGGTTTCACGATAGCTTCTAGTGAAATTCAGGGGGTTTTAGCCCTAATTTCTGAAAATGTATTAGAATTCTTGGTCTCTGAATCAACTAAGATATGGAAAAAGGAAGTTATGAAGTTCTACACAACTGCTATTGTGGACTCTGACGGAAAGAAAATCAAAGCATCCATTCACGATACCCAAGTGAAGCTCACTTTGAAATCTATCAGGAAAGCATTACATCTGCCATTGATTAAGGAAACAGACGAAATTGCTCCTTCCCAAATAACTGAAGCATTAAGCTGGTGTGGACTTAGTCCCAGCATTAAGATTGGATCATCAATCAATAGAAAAGGGATGAATTCTAAAGGAAAATTTCTTTCTGAAGTTGTTGGCAAGGTGATCATCTGCAAGACTGGTGGACATGATAAGATATCTGCCCACATGTTCAATCTGATGGTAAGGGTTATATTTAAGATTAACACTGATTGGGTAGTAGTAGTGTTTGATAAAATTCAAGAAAGAATCAAAAAACCAAATCTGGGAAGGATCCTCAGTCTTTGCTTAATATCAGTAATTCCTGATGTTCTGAAACATGCAAATGGTTCCAAGATAAATCACATGAGAAGAATGGATGTAAGGATTCTCTCTAGGTGGGATAGAGTTCTGACCAATGAAGTCCCTGCTCCTAAGGAGCACACTAAGAAAGGCAAGAAGAACAAGGAAGTGGTGGTACAGGCTAACTCCTCTAGTGATTCTGAGGAGGCAGTAGTCTTCAGTTTTGATGAAGACCAGCAACAACAAGAAGTTAAAGCTCAAGCAAAGAACTGTGAGCCCCAAGAGCAACAAATTGAATCTACTCCAGGGGGAGAAAACCAAGAAAAAGAAACTGCGTTGCCTGCCCAAGGGGGATGTATTGATGATGTTGTCTTAGATAGTGACTTGGCTGCAGAAACAATAATGGATGTTGTATATGAAATCAACTCTGCAGCTGAAGTAACTGATAAAAATGATGCTCAACATGAGCCAGTAAGTTTCTTCTTCACACACTAGTGATGAATTATAGTATTCTCCTCAAAAATTGTTTAAAGGGACACTTTTGTTGAACAAAAAAAGTGGTCTTTCAAGTGGTCATTCAAGTGGTATTAGTCTTTTCAATTTTTTTTTTTAAAAAACTAATCTTATTCCTTCTGAACAGATACAGCAGGAATTTACAATGGAAGAATTGTTTCCTGATTCTCTTCCTGATAGGACTAAGGGGAAGGACATTGAAAACAAAAAGGAAATCTCAAGGACTGAGGGGGAGTTATCCAAGGATACCCCAGCTGAAAAGGACACTGTTGATATTGAGAGTACATCTGAATCTTCTTAAGATAAAGAAGCCACATTGGATAAGAAAAGAAAGCTGGCTGTGATAAAGAAGAAGAGTTCTGGTTACAAGAAGGCTTTGTAGGTGGGAATAGCACCATTTACATCAACCGTGGACTTCAGTTCTTTACTGGTCCAGATGCAACTGAAACTGGATAATCAAAGACAATTTATAGAGCAATATGTGGATGAAACTCACAAAGAGTTACAGTTTCAGTTGGCCCAGGACATCAAATCAATTAGATTTGAAGTTAATCAAAATAAGAAGGAGATGACAGATTGCTTCCATAAAGGAGGTAATGCTATGGTGTTTTTAGCCAAGCAACAGAAAAATATCCAAGCTAAAGTGGATGAGATTGAAGTAAAGCAGGGATATGTACTGGAGAATCAGATAAGGATGAATGAAAATCTTAAGGATTCACATCATGAAATATTGAAACAGCTCACTGATTCCAGCACTACTCTGAAGGATGAAATCTCAAAGCAAATCCAGGAAGATATATCTGCTATCAAAGCCACATTTCAAGAATCTCAAGAGAAAATAAAAACCTTCCTGACAAAGTTTAGAGCTTATTTTAAAGAGGGAACTGAATATCTAGCTGATCAAGTCAGATTCCAGAAAGAGGATTTGAGAGATCATGTTGCAAGAGAAGTCATAAAGAGGGAGAGAGTACTAGTCAAAGCCGGCTCTGACCATGCTAAATGGACTACCAACAGCATCAGAGCAACTCTTGGATATCCTCCTTTATGTGATGATGCTAATGTAGCTGAGTCTGGAATTCAACCTGAATATTTTGAAGGAGATCAGCCTGAAGTTGCTCAGGTTGTCTACCCCCCCCCCCCCAGCTGATTTTGAAATGATTCAAGAAGAAGTGCTGAAGATGTATAGTCCACCACAAGAGGTACAAAATGTAATTCTTGGAAAGGTTGAAATGTCAGAAGCTGCATTAAAAGCTCAGAAGGATGCTCAACTCTCTAAGAAGAGATTCAGAGAGCAGGCTGAGCTGAAGACAGATTTTGAGAAATGGAGCCCAACTTCTAGGAATATCATACTTATTGCCTGGAAAGTTGTTAAGGATAAAACCTATGACAAGGGTAAGTGGTATTCTGAGCAAGAATTGAATAAGTATCAAGCTGGACAAGAAGCAATTCTACAACATAGAAGAAGTGCTAAGGCTGGGAAGCTACCTGCAAATGCTCAAGAGTCAAGCAAGTACTTCCCTAAACCTTTTCATTATTTTGAAAGACAAAAGATCAAGGCTAAAGAATTGAAGAAGAAAGCTCTCAAAAGGAAAACGCTAGCTGAAGATGCTGAACCTTTTGTGCAGGCTAAAATCAAGCCTGGAAAAGGGATAGTTATTAAGGAGCCTAGTCAATAATAGGATTGCTGGGTTTATGTATTAGAACAATGTACTAATTTGTATCTTTTGTTCTATAAGAAATTTATGTAAACCAAAGTTTTTTTTGATCAATGAAATTTGATTCAGTATTAAGTGTGTGTTGTTTATATTGATTATGAAATTATCTGCTCTGAAATTTTTTTACTTCTATTATAATTTTGTTTTATCTAAAGAGATGTATATCTTTGACTAAGGGTTATGACTTCTCCAATTAGGGGGAGATTATTGGGTATATGTGAAAATGTGTACTAGATTTGGAGAAGCCACAACTTAGTCAATGATATGCATCAATGTGTATTTGATAGAAGTTTGAGTTTCATTGTGCATGTTGAAAGATTTGAAGGAAAATTTTCTAAGTACAAATGTCGACACTTGTGAAGAAACTGTGTCGACACTCAGGAAACTTGTGTCGACACTCAGGCAAGCTGTGTTGACACACAGGCAAATTGTGTCGACACTCAGGGAAGTTGTGTCGACACCCAGAATTTGTGTCGACACTTATAAAAATGTTGTGTCGTCACTCAAAGCTATGTCGACACCTAAACAAGCAGTTGTGTTGACATCCAGAATTGTGTCGACAACTTAAAACAGAATTGTGTCGACACTTAAAACATAAGATGAGTAGACACACAGGAGCTTAGTCGACACCTGAAGCAATTGTTTCAACACACAGGACTTGTGTCGACACACCAACTCTCAAGAGGTTGTGTCGAGATTAGAAGTAATTGTGTCGACACACAGGACTTGTGTCGACACACACTCAACGCCATTTGACAAACACTCAACACCATCTGCCTACAACAGAAATGTCGAGACAAAAAGCTGCTGTGTCGACAGATAGGACTTGTGTCGACACGTACAACAAAAAGCAGTGTCGAGAAGTAGAAGTATGACTGTGTCGTCACTTGGAGTATTTGTGTCGACACGTTGAAGACTTGTGTCGACACTTAGCCTATATGTGTCGACACATGTAAAGAAGTCTGTTGAGTGTTGTATGCTGAGTTGGACAGACATTGAAGAACCTGGTGATGTGACTGGTGACTTGACAACTGTCATAACTAACCGGTCTGACACCACTGTCAGAACTGTTAGAAGTCTATTATGAACCGGATCAGCCGGTAACCATGGAGCAAGCTCTATATAAGAGACAGATCAGAAACGACAGATGACAACAATTGAATTAACGTGAAAGATCATCAACGTGAAAAGATCTCTGGATCATAAAGAAGAATTCTGACAGATCAAGGCCTGTCTGCAAGAAGGATTCAGAGTTCAATCTGAATCTTAAGAAGAAGCTGACTGAAGATCAACTTCAACATCAAGAATAGTTCCACCTTTTTTGTTCTAATCAAGAAGCTTTGAAAAGCTAAGTTAGGTTGGATCAGAAGGATCAGTCTATACAAGAACTGATCAAGAAGACAACATCAACAGAGGAATCTAGCTGGTGAAGTTTTCTTAAACTTATTACTCACAAATTCTTATAGGATCTATTATTAGATCTAAGATTATAAGCCTAAATTATAAAGGCTGAGGTAGGGCAATGTACCTGAGGTAGGACTTGTGGAAAGTCTGAGTTGTAAGCCTAGTTATAAAGGCTGAGGTAGGGATGAGGCCTGAGGTAGGATTCTGGAGAAGAATCTGAGGTAGGACTTGTGTTAAGTCTGAGGTGTAGGAACCACTTGTGGTTTTGAGATTGTAAGATCTGTGGATCTGAGCCAGTCGAAGGAAGTTAGGCTGAATCCAGTTATCTGCTAGATAGGCGAAGGGGGAAAGTGGATGTACCCATATCTTGGGGAACCACTATAGATCTGGTGTTTGCTGTGTTGTGTTAATTTTCTGTAGATATATTAATCTGTGCTGAAAGGAGATAAATATCTGTTTGCCTAAAAATAATAAAGAGACTTAATAAGTTAAGAACCTATTCACGCCCCCTCTAGGTGTTTAGGGTCTTGAAACAAAGTCTTTCAGTAGGGACACGCCCGTGTCTCTACCCATGTCCTATTCTGGACCAATTTCTCTTTTCCACACGAGTATAAGCCTGGTCGCCTGCACTCCCTGAGCCCAAGTAAGCTCTTCTGACTCAGAAGCACACATGAGGGGCCTAGTGCAAATTGGGACATTACAAATCCTATAAACAAAATAAAATATTTCGTCCCCAAAATCAGGCTAAGGCTATGGGGAGAGAAAAGCATTAAATAAAATATGCTTTTAAAGATTACCTTGATGAAACATCTCCGGGTAGCGCTTTTGCATCAAGTCCACCGGCTCCAATGTATACTCCTCCTTCCCATGATTAGACTACATCACCTTTACCAAAGGAACACTTTTGTGGCGCAAAATCTTTGTCTCGTTGTCTACTATCCGCACAGGCTCTAGTCGCATCGACCTATCAGTCGCAACTGCTCCATCATTGGTGGGAACATATTTATCGAGCCATAACAACGCATTTCGAAGTGATGACATATGGAATACGTCATGCAAATTCTCTAGCTCTGGCGGTAACTCCAACTGATAGGCCAATGGGCCAATCCTTTCCAATATAATGTAGGGCCCAACGTACCTTGGGCTGAGCTTCTTCACACCACGTACCCGTGATACTCCATGCGTCGGTCTGATCTTCAAAAACACTTTGTATCCCACTTGAAATTCCACCATCCGGTGCTTTGCATTATAATATTTTGCCTGCCGACTTTGAGCCTCAAGCATGCGGTCCTGTATTAGTCTCACAACCGCGTCAGTATCATCAATGTATTCAATTCCCAATGCCTTCGGGTCTTCATCCTGCACCCAAGACAAGGGTGTTCTACACCTTCTTCCATAAAGGGCTTCATGGGGCGCCATTCCGATACTGGCCTGGTGACTGTTGTTATATGAAAATTCCACCAGGGGTAAGAGCCTTTCCCACGGCTCTCCTCTATCTGATACGCACAGCCTCAATAGATCCTCCAATGTCCTGATAGTCCTTTCAAACTGCCCGTCTGTTTGAGGATGAAATGTTGTGCTAAAGGTAAGATGTAAACCCAAATACGCCTGCACTGCCTTCCATTCTTTAGAGGTAAACCGACCATCCCGGTCAGAAATAATCGTCTTTGGCACACCGTGATACCGTACGAACTGCTCCACAAAGAGGCGTACGAAAACATCCACATGAGCTTCTTTCTTTATAGGAATAAATTTGGCTACCTTCATCAGGCGGTCAACGATTACCCATACTGAATCATTCCCTGAGCGTGAGCGAGGCAAACTGTGGACGAAGTCCATGGAGACATCCTCAAACTTCCACTCGGGGATGAGCATTGACTGTAATAATCCACTAGGGCTCCTGCATTTTGCCTTCACCCTTTGACAGGCGTCGCAGTGCATAAAAAAAATATCAGACGTCCCTCTTCATTCCCGGCCAACATATGGTCTTCCGCAGGTCGGCGTACATCTTGGCAATTCCAGGATGCACAAAATACTGGGTGCAGTGTGCTTCTCTCAGGATATCTTCCCGAATTTTAACTCCCTCGATAATGTAAAGCCAGCCACGAAGATGAACGAGGCCGTCTTTTAGAGAGTACTCATCAGTTTTCCCATCTTCAATCGACTTGATTGCCGGGGCCAGTGCCGCATCCTTTCCTTGCTCCGCCCGGATCCGGTCTCGAATGTCACAGACTATGCACAACGCGGTTAGGTACTCTGTATACCCTTCCGATTGGTCTTTGTACACCAAAGTGATCTCTATCTCTTCGAGCATCTGATCTAACTCCATACGCATCAACCGGGACTCGAGGCTTGTTTCTTGTACCTTCCTGCTCAAAGCATCGGCTACAGAATTTACTTTTCCGGGGTGGTAGTTCAGGGTGAATTCATAATCGCACAAAAACTCCAACGACCGCCGTTGTCTTAAATTCAATTCCTTTTGGGTATGGACGTACTTTAAGTTCATGTGATCCGAAAAGATTTCGCAGTGAACGCCATACAGATAGTGCCTCCAAATATAAAAGGCGAACACCACTGCCCCCAATTCTAAATCATGAACTGGGTAGTTGATCTCATACTTCTTCAACTGTCTTGAAGCATATGCAATCACATGCCCGTGCTGCATCAGTACCGCTCCCATCCCTTGATACGATGCGTCAGTGTAAACTTGAAATCCCTCCCTCTCAGATGGAAGGTCTAGGATGGGTGCGGATGTAAGTTGGTCCTTCAGTTCATAAAACATGGCTTAAAACTGAGGTGTCCACTCATATGACACAACTTTCTTTGTCAGCGTAGTCAGAGGAAGGGCGATCTTTGAGAAGCCTTTTACAAACTTGCGATAATACCCGGCAAGTCCAAGAAAGCTCTGCACATCGGCCGCTGACTTCAAGGGAGACCACTCCTTCACGGCACACACCTTGGCCGGATCCACAGCTAACCCGATCCCCCTAATCACATGGCCCAAGAAGGCAACCTCTTAGAGCAAAAATTCGCACTTGCTGAACTTGGCAAACAAGGCGTGCTCTTTTAGCTTCTTCAGTACCAAGGTCAGATGTTCGACATGCTCTTCCTCCGTCTTAGAGTATACCAAGATGTCGTCGATGAAAATGATGACGAAGACATCTAGATAAGGCTCGAATACTTTGTTCATCAGGCTCATGAAAGCTGATGGGGCATTTGTGAGCCCAAACGACATCATAGTGAACTCATACAAGCCGTATCTTGAGCTAAAGGACGTTTTCTGAATATCCTCCTCTTGTATTCTCAACTGATAATACCCCGAGCGCAAATCCAGTTTGGAAAACCAATGCGCTCCTACCAATTGGTCAAACAACTCATCGATCTGAGATAACAGATAGGTGTTCCATACTGTCAGTCGGTTGAGCTTCTGATAGTCTATACATAATCGCAAGGTCTCATCTTTCTTCTTAACGAACAGAACAGGGGCTCCCAAGGTGATGAACTGGGGCGAACAAACCCTTATTCTACCAATTCTTGCAACTGAACTCTAAACTCCGCGAGTTCCTTTGGGGCCATCCGATAAGGGGTCCTAGAGACGAGCTTGGCTCTTAGTACTAGCTTAATATGAAAATCCACTTCTCTATACGGGGGTAATCCTAGAAATTTCTCAGGAAAATCCCACACTACCCGCACGTCCTTCATATCTATTTTTATCTCCTTCAGTTCGAAACATATCATGTAGACTTCAACCCCTCTCATGTGAGATTTCAAGGTCTGAATCGAAGATAATAGTAAATGTGGTGCGAATTTTATACCTTGGAAGATTACATCGGTATCCTCATGTATCAAGTAGATTCGCTTCTCCACGCAATCAATTCTTGCATAGTGCCAATCCAACCACGCCATGTCCAGAATGAGATCGAATTCTGGTATTCTCAAAACTATGGCAGGGGTATCAAAGATCTTTCCCCCAATGAGTATCTACAATTCACACTTGGCGGATGCGGTCATCTCAGAGCCGTCTAGGAGGCGTACTCTTCGAGAAATACCAGTGAAGTATTGCACTCCATGTATATCTTTAATGAAGTCTTCAGAAACAAAAGAGTGCGAGGCACCGGTATCAAACAATGTATAGGCTGGTTTCCCGCCGACCACCACTGTGCCTAAGTACCAATAACCATACTCAATAGAGATATCTAGTGTAACACCTCCCCTGTAAAGACCATATAATATGGGTCCGGCCGGGGCCCCACAACATACGGACGCCACAGCTTTAGTATTAAAAGATGATACGAAAACTACCCAATATCAAAACTCCAGACAAACACAGCGGAAACAGAACATTAACAGGCAGAAGTTATCCACTAACAGAAGAGTATCAAATGGCCTTAAGGCCTTACACAATATAATTCCAAATATAAAAGTGCCAAGCACCCCTAGGCTACCTCGGCACGCAAGCCGAACATAGTCAAATAATAGCAGCAAAACAAGGAAAAGAATATAGCCAAGCACAACAACACTTCATGAGGTTTAGGGCTTTTCGCCCGGCGCGCTAGCTCCTGCATGCGATCCTTGCCCTGTAAGGATTTGAAGTAACGTGGGTCAGCAAAGGCTGACCTCTACTGTGTAACAAACACATCTCCTCCCGGCCGTCCCTAACGGACCCCGGGGTACCACTCCACCTGCAAGTTAGCACTTCGTGTACCAAAAGAGTATATATAATAAAGCGGTAAATCAGGCTTGGATGTCTCATACAGCATACATGTTCTCTATGTTTTGTACAAAGTGAAAGGGGTCTACTATGCAACATGAATGCAACCCGGGTTTCACCCAAGGCACACTAGCTCGTATGCATCTAGCACAACATCAAACACTGGGTACTTCCGTTTCCCCATTGGCTTAAAGCCGCAAACACAAGGGAACCACCATGTCCCTAACGGCACACACGCCGTCACACGGAACCTCTCAAAGGCCCCACCCGCACAAGGGTCATACACCCCGGGGCTTGCCCGCACATTCTGACTTCGCACGTCAGGGTTCCGTCTCACACTGACCGATTCTAAGAAGCCTTGCTGGACCCCACCCGCTCATGGCCACATTGCCCGGGCTTGCCCTCCGCTCGACATTCTCGTCAGTCCACACAAGGGGCTAGTCTCGCCGGGACACTTCCCCCACATGACTTGCGCGTCACGGGATAGCCAGCCGACCACGGAGACATAGCCGCGCCTTTGCACAGCACAAACAAAGGTTTCCCCACCCCAATCACCATTCGCACTGTGCCTTTCCCGTGCTCCAAGGAAACCATCTACCGCACAACACGGAGCTAACCTTGTCCGGTTCCGACCACGAGAACTCACTCAAATATAAGGGGGAAAACGCATACATACAACGGCGTATTGCCGCAACGGATTTCTACCGAATCCCCGAAGGTCGCTATGCAACATCACCGGGTCGGACTAACGGTCGCGACCACAGCTTCACCCACAATGCCTAATCCGCTAACGGAGCGGATCTCTAATACAAAGCATGCCGGGATGAACATACTCAACCCGGAGGTTCCTCTTGAATCTAGGCTACACAAATCCCTCTCATTTGAGAGATTCGGTGCTCAAAATACGAAAGGAAGGGGATGCTATTCATGCATCCTAAATCCTAAAAACCGAGAGGAGAAGTGTCGTTACCTTCCGTACCCTCTTCCTAGCCATGGAGAGGATTTGCTCGGTTGAACACCACCGCAATGCTCCCACCTTCGCGGATCTGAACTCTGCTCGCGAAACGGACCTCCGAAGCTTCGCCGGCGGCCGGAACTTGGCCTCCTTGCTCTCCCTTCTCTCTAGAACTTAGAGAGATAAAAGAAAGTGGGGAATGAGGGTTTGGAACCCTTTTCCCGGCCTTAAACCGCCCAGGGAGGCTCCCCACCGTTGGATCTTCCAAAGAAAAGAACGAACGACCACGATCGGAACCCAAAATAGAAAATCTGGGCCGAACACGGGTTGCAACACGGCCGTGTGCATGGCCGTGTTAGCCATTCGCCGTCTCAACCGATTCGAAAACCAGCACACGGCCTTTGACACGGCTTCCGACACGGCCGTGTCACCGTTGACACGCCTGTGTCGAGGCCCGTGTCACTCCCCCTACCGACCAACATTCCCAGTCAGAGAAGGACACGGCCCAAGACACGGCAAAGACACGGCCCTCGACACGCCCGTGTCAGCCCCGACACGGCCGTATCGTGACCTGTGTCACGCTTAGCAGAATAAATTCTGCGAACAGCCCGAGAAGGACACGGCCAGGGACACGCCCGTGTCCAAGGCCATGTGCCTTCTCGCCGATCGTCAACCAACACGGCTCGGCGACCCAGGCGCAACACGGCTCGACGACCCAGGCACAACACGGCTTGTGACACGGCCGTGTCACAGGCCGTGCGCCTACCCCCAAAACCCAAACTTGGCCAAAACGACGCCGTCGATTCCTCTTCCATGTTTTGGGGTGTTACAATTCTCCACCCCTTCAAAGAATTTCGTCCCGAAATTTAAAACATGGAAAGTACACAAATTCTAACCGGTACCTGAGGAGAAAAGCTCGGGGTACTCCTCCAGCATGGCCTGTTCTCGCTCCCATGAGAGCTCCTCACAGCCACAGTTGTCCCAACAGACCTTTACGAGTCTGACTTCCTTGTTCCGCAATTGCCGAACCTCTGAATCTTCTATCCCGATTGGACGAACTCGCGTCCTCAAGTCTTCCTCTACCGGCACCGCCGTCGGCTCAATCACCACGCTGGCTTCTAACAAAGCTTTCCTCAAAACGGAGACGTGAAAAACGTCATGCAATCCACTTAGCTATGTAGACAACGCCAACCGGTACGCTGCCTCTCCCACTCGCTCGATGACCTTGAATGGTCCCAAAAATCTCGGACTCAGCTTCTTGAGTCGGCGAATTCGTGAAACGCCTTTGAACGGCTTGATCTTAAGGTACACCCAGTCGCCCACCGCGAATTCCACATGCCTGTGGCGAGCATTGAAATACTTCGACTGCCGATCTTGAGCTACCTTCATGCGCTCTTGGATGGTCCGCACTAGCTCACTAGCGTCGGCTACCACTTCTTTCCCCAAAAGCTTTGTGTCTCCCGCCTCTGTCCAAGACATCGGTGTTCGACACCGCCTCCCATAAAGAGATTCATATGGCGCCATCTTGATACTAGCTTGGTAGCTATTGTTATAAGCAAACTCCACCATGAAGAGGTGATCCTCCCACTTCTTGCCGAAGTCGAGAGTACACATCCTTAGCATATCTTCCAAAGTACGGTTTGTTCTCTCAGTTTGCCCATCGGTTTGAGGATGAAAGGCCGTACTGAACTTGAGTTTTGTGCCCAAGCTCTTCTGCACCAACCGCCAATCCTTTGACGTGAAACGTCCATCCCGGTCGCTGACTATACTCTTCGGAATCCCATGAAGTCGTACAATATTGCGGACGTACAACTCCACCAACTTTTCCACACCGTCCTCCTTCCGGTTTGGGATGAAATGTGCCACTTTGGTCAAGCGGTCCACAATCACCCAAATGGCATCATTACCCTGCTGCGATCTAGGCAACCCATGCACAAAATCCATGGAGATGTCATCAAATTTCCATTCGGGGATTGGAAGAGGCTTCAAGAACCCGCCCGGCTTCTGACACTCGGCCTTCACCAAGGCACAAGTTTGGCACTGACTCACACACAAAGCTACGTCCCGCTTCATCCCAGGCAACCAATAGGACTTCTTCAAATCCAAGTACATCTTTGTACTGACCGGGTGAATGGAGTACTTAGTGAAGTGGGCCTCAAACATCAACTCCTCACGGAGCTTGCCGAACTGCGGTACACAAATCCTTTCGCCCTTCCTCAGAATTCCATCAACCATCTCCCAGGCGCTACCCTCGCCCATTAGAGCTTCCTCCACGAAAGGTTGGAACTCCGCATCTACACGGGTCGCTTCCCGAATACGATCGCATAAGTCACTCTGCATCTCAATCCAATTTAGTCGAGCCACGCTAGACTAGCCTCTTGCCACACATTCCAAACCAAGGGACTCCCAGTCCCGCCTTAACCGCTCATCGTGAGCTTCAATCCAATTTCCTTGCCCCGAGTATTTCCTACTCAAAGCATCTGCCACCACATTGGCTTTCCCTGGCGTGTACTGGATCGCCACCTCGTAGTCCCCAAGGAACTCGACCCACCTGCGATGCCGCATATTTAGGTCCTTCTGATCTAGGAGATACTTTAGACTCTTGTGGTCCGTGAAGATCTCCACCTTTGCACCATAAACGTAGTGCCTCAACAACTTCAAAGCAAAAATTACCGCCGCCAACTCCAAATCATGGACGGGGTAATTTCTCTCGTGGGGCTTCAGCTGCCTCGACCCAAAAGCTATCACACTACCATGCTGCACCAACACGCACCCTAGACCGCATCCAGATGCGTCGCTGAAAATCTGGAACCCTTCGGTCCCCTTTGGTAGACTTAGGATCGGCGCCGTCATTAGCCTTTCCTTCAGGGTTTCAAATGCCTGATTGCACTCTTGAGTCCATACAAACTTCTGATCCTTGCGAGTTAGTGAAGTGAGGGGTAGAGCTATTAACGAAAAGTTTTCCACAAACCTTCGGTAGTACCCGGCTAGTCCAAGAAAACTTCGGACTTCCGCCACGGTCATCAAAACTGGCCACTCTCTGATGGCTTCTACTTTCGTTGGATCCACCGCCACCCCGTCCCCACTGATTACATGGCCCAAAAACGCCACCTTCTCCAACCAAAACTCGCATTTCGAGAACTTCGCATAGAGCTGGTTCTCTCTCAACACTTGTAACACTATCCGCAAGTGCGACTCGTGCTCCGCTTCTGACTTGGAATACACCAATATGTCATCGATAAAGACGACTACGAACCAGTCCAAATATTCGCGAAACACTCGGTTCATCAAGTCCATGAACACGGACGGGGCGTTCGTCAGCCCGAACGGCATCACCGAGAACTCAAAATGACCATACCTCGTACCAAACGCGGTCTTGGGTATGTCTTCGTCACGAATCCGCAACTGATAATATCTGGACTTCAAGTCCAACTTGGAGTACACCACCGATCCCACCAACTGGTCGAAGAGATCGTCTATCCGAAGAATCAGATACTTATTCTTGACAGTCAATTTGTTCAACTCTCGGTAGTCTATGCACAGACGCATACTACCATCCTTCTTCTTTACAAATAACACCGGCGCACTCCACGTTGAAGAGCTGGGCCTGATATACCCTTGATCCAAAAGCTCCTGCAGCTGAACCTTGAGCTCGGCCAACTCCTTTGGTGCCATCCTAAAGGGTGGTCGTGACACCGGTCTAGCCTCGGGCACTAACTCGATGGAGAAATCAATCTCCCGCCGAGGAGGTGCTCCCGGTAGCTCCTCAGGGAAAACATCTCCAAACTCCGCCACCACGGGCACTTCTCCAAGAGACAGCCTAGAAAGGCTAACCTCCAACAACGCTACTAGAGCTACACCCCCTTGGTTAACAACTCGCACTAGATGAAGTGCCGAAACTAGGGAACAGGCCACTCCATGCAGGCCCTCAAACTTGACTTCTGCTTGCCCCACGCTCCTCAGGGTTACCACCTTGGACAAACAGTCGATACTGGCACGCTGCTCCGCTAGCCAATCCATCCCCAAAATCACATCGAACTCGGACAATGGCAAGATCGCCGCTACCAATATGAAGTCAACTCCCTCAAGACTCCAACAAATCCGCCCTTTAGCCATAGTTGTCATAGACGACCCATTGGGCATGCGCACTTCCAACTCTGAGTCCGTTGCAAAGGACTCAACTCCAATCCTCCGGGTGAAACTTTCCGCAAGGAAGGAGTGCGACGCTCCCGTATCAAAAAGTACTCTAGCGGGGTACCCAGATACCACTACAAAGCCTACACACACGCAACAAACATAAAAAGGCTTGAAAGGAAGAAATCTGCGATGCAGGTTGAACTCTCATACCTGTCACCACATCGATTTGGCGGATTGCTTCCTGCTGCCAAAGGTTGTAGGCCCTTGGCTGCACTGGTTGAAATCGGGAAGCACTCGACTCCGCCATTTTCCCTTTCTCTGCTGCACTGGGTCCGGAGCGTACGGTTTGCTCCTGCCTTGGCTCTTGCTCAGCGCCCCCTTGGGTACAAAATCTTGCTATGTGGCTTGGCTTGCCACAACTGTAACACGTCTGTGGTCCCTTAGAGCGTGACCCTCCGGACGTCCAATTACTTTTCTCGCCCGACTTATATGGGGAAGGCTTCTTCTTCCATCGGCTCCCTTCCGTCTTTCCATGGGACTGAGCAGGCTTCTTCTCCTCCCCCTGCTTGTGTGTGAAACCCTTGCGACGCTGGGATCGCTCCATGTCACTCTCCAAAATTCGGGCCGCCTCCACCAAATTGTTGAAACCCGCACATTTCATCGATATGAGGGGTTGTCTTAGATTCTCCCTCAGTCCATGATAGAAGAGATTGTCCCTCTCTTCATCGTCTGCCATGGTCGTCCCTGCATAACGACCCAAGCGAGTAAATTCCTGAACATACTCATCCACTGACTTGTCTCGCTGCACCAGATGTAGGAACTTCCTCTAGAGGGCTAACCTCGTTGAGGCGGGAATGTACTTCTTCAGGAAGGCATTCCCAAATTCCTCGATGGACGGTGTGCGTCCTAGAAATTGCCGGCCACTGTGGCTCACCCACCATAACTTGGAATCGCCCTCCAACATAAAGGCTGCGAACTCTGCCTTTTTCTCTTCGGGCGCCTCTGCCACCCTCAGGAGCTCCTGAATTCTAGCCCACCAATCCTCTACATTTGTGGGCGTGCCGATTCCCTTGAAGGTTGGAGGGTGGAAGCTCAGAAAGTACTTCATCTGCCGGTCCCCCTGCCCGACAACCACTCTCTCGGCCTGCGGCTCCGCCCGCCTGGCCTCCTCAACCGGCACGGTCGCTGCCGTGACCGGGGTAGCAGGAGTTGCTACCTGAGCAACGGGAGCTGCTACCTGTACTGTCGCTGCAGCTTGGGCCGCCACCATCGCTTCTGCAAGCATACGGCAGAAGTCGGCCGGTGTGACCCCCATCCCTAGCAGACCTTGCGCAGTCGCACTACTTGCCGAGAGCTCTTCTCTTGACCTCGAGGTCCCATCCTCGTTGCTTGCACTCTAAACACAAGCAAGAAAACGCAAATCAGTCTCTAATTGCAAGACTCGAACACAAGGACACTCATGGTCCCGCGATACTCCTATGTGGATAACTTCTTATACGCGACTCGACTTATGCATTCGACCGCGAAACTTCTCATTGGAACGCGAACCTCCCTCTGATACCAAATTGTAACACCTCCCCTGTAAAGACCATATAATATGGGTCCGGTCGGGGCCCCACAACATACGGACGCCACAGCTTTAGTATTAAAAGATGATATGAAAACTACCCAATCTCAAAACTCCAGACAAACACAGCGGAAACAGAACATTAACAGGCAGAAGTTATCCACTAACAGAAGAGTATCAAATGGCCTTAAGGCCTTACACAATATAAGTCCAAATATAAAAGTGCCAAGCACCCCTAGGCTACCTCGGCACGCAAGCCGGACATAGTCAAACAATAGCAGCAAAACAAGGAAAAGAAAATAGCCAAGCACAGCAACACTTCATGAGGTTTAGGGCTTTTCGCCCGGCGCGCTAGCTCCAGCATGCGATCCTTGCCCTGTAAGGATTTGAAGTAACGTGGGTCAGCAAAGGCTGACCTCTACTGTGTAACAAACACATCTCCTCCCGGCCGTCCCTAACGGACCCCGGGGTACCACTCCACCTGCAAGTTAGCACTTCGTGTACCAAAAGAGTATATATAATAAAGCGGTAAATCAGGCTTGGATGTCTCATACAGCATACACGTTCTCTATGTTTTGTACAAAGTGAAAGGGGCCTACTATGGAACATGAATGCAACCCGGGTTTCACCCAAGGCACCCTAGCTCGTATGCATCTAGCACAACATCAAACACTGGGTACTTCCGTTTCCCCATTGGCTTAAAGCCGCAAACACAAGGGAACCACCATGTCCCTAACGGCACACACGCCGTCACACGGAACCTTGCAAAGGCCCCACCCGCACAAGGGTCATACACCCCGGGGCTTGCCTGCACATTCTGACTTCGCACGTCAGGGTTCCGTCTCATACTGACCGATTCTAAGAAGCCTTGCTGGACCCCACCCGCTCATGGCCACATTGCCCAGTCTTGCCCTCCGCTCGACATTCTCGTCAGTCCACACAAGGGGCTAGTCTCGCCGGGACACTTCCCCCACATGACTTGCGCGTCATGGGATAGCCAGCCGACCACGGAGACATAGCCGCGCCTTTGCACAGCACAAACAAAGGTTTCCCCACCCCAATCACCATTCGCACCGTGTCTTTCCCGTGCTCCAAGGAAACCATCTACCGCACAACACGGAGCTAACCTTGTCCGGTTCCGACCACGAGTACTCACTCAAATATAAGGGGAAAAACGCATACATACAACGGCGTATTGCCGCAACGGATTTCTACCGAATCCCCGAAGCTCGCTATGCAACATCACCGAGTCGGACTAACGGTCGCGACCACGGCTTTACCCACAATGCCTAATCCGCTAACGGAGCGGATCTCTAATGCAAAGAATGCCGGGATGAACATACTCAACCCGGAGGTTCCTCTTGAACCTAGGCTACACGAATCCCTCTCATTTGAGAGATTCGGTGCTCAAAATACGAAAGGAAGGGGATGATATTCATGCATCCTAAATCCTAAAAACCGAGAGGAGAAGTGTCGTTACCTTCCGTCCCCTCTTCCTAGCCATGGAGAAGATTTGCTCGGTTGAACACCACCGCAACGCTCCCACCTTCGCGGATCTGAACTCCGCTCGCGAAACGGACCTCCGAAGCTTCGCCGGCGGCCGAAACTTGGCCCCCTTGCTCTCCCTTCTCTCTAGAACTTAGAGAGATAAAAGAAAGTGGGGAATGAGGGTTTGGAACACTATTCCCGGCCTTAAACCGCCCAGGGAGGCTCCCCACCGTTGGATCTTCCAAAGAAAAGAACGAACGACCACGATCAGAACCCAAAATAGAAAATCTGGGCCGAACACGGGTTGCAACACGGCCGTGTGCATGGCCGTGTTAGCCATTCGCCGTCTCGACCGATTCGAAAACCAGCACGCGGCCTTTGACACGGCTTCCGACACGGCCGTGTCGCCGTTGACACGCCCGTGTCGAGGCCCGTGTCACTCCCCCTACCAACCAACATTCCCAGTCAGAGAAGGACACGGCCCAAGACACGGCCCAAGACACGGCCCTCGACACGCCCGTGTCAGCCCCGACACGGCCATGTCGTGACCCGTGTCACGCCTATTAGAATAAATTCTGCGAACAGCCCGAGAAGGACACGGCCAGAGACACGCCCGTGTCCAAGGCCGTGTGCCTTCTCACCGATCGTCGACCAACACGGCTCGGCGACCCAGGCGCAACACGGCTCGACGACCCAGGCGCAACACGGCTTGTTACACGACCGTGTCACAGGCCGTGTGCCTACCCCCAAAACCCAAACTTGGCCAAAACGACGCCATCGATTCCTCTTCCTAGTTTTGGGGTGTTACATCTAGTATGACTTAAGCAACTTAAGGTTACTAATGAAAATAAGATGACTAATTGTATTCATACCTGCAATCACCTCTTGAGGGTTTCACTCCTGTGTCATATTCAGTGCGAACACCTGATTCCGAGCAGGTCCGGGGTTTCCTCCTCGTGGTCATCATCCTCGACCACGCATGTGCCCCTGTCCTCGAGGAGCTACCGGAGGGAGAGAAAGAGGCGCATTTCCAAACAATTGCGGGCAATAGTGTCGAATGTGGCCCGGTTGGTCGCATTCGAAGCACACTCGCTCCTGTCGCCCATCGGGTTGCTGAAACTATTGAGGCTGCGGTGGTGGAGGCAATTTTGGCGGCTGTGGAACCGGGTGCTCCACTCTATAATTCTGGTGGAAATGCCGGCCACCTCTCTGACGTGCTCTTCCTCCTCCGAAGTCATTTCTCCTTCTGTTGCTAGGGCCGGCTTCCATCATGCCCTCAGCTAGCCTTTTACCACTTCACATGTTGTCTGATTCTAACCTCTTCACCATGTCCTCTGTCATCCAACTCGTAGGAGTCAGCAAATCTTGCCAGATGCTGAAACTCCCGCTGGTACTTCATCACTGACTTGGACCCTTGCTTTAACTTTAAGAACCTCTCTTCGAGTTCATCCCGAGCAGACGAGGGGATGAAATGCTCTAAAAAGGCTTTAGAGAATTCACTCCAACTGATTTATGTATACACTCGTCCTTGAAAGGTGGAGCCCATGAGGGACTTCCACCAACTCTCAGCGTGTTGTTCTAGGAGTATCACTACCAGGGTCACAGCCATGTTGTTTGGGCATCTAATTCCTGCTAGCAGTTCTTGTACGGTGTCGAGACATTCTTCCGTACGCACTGTCGACTCTGTCCCAAGGTAAGCTGGAGGGGAGAGAGCTCAGAAAGTGCTCACCCAATTGGAGCCTGGACCTTGTTGTTGCACGGGGGCTTGTTGGGATCTGAAGGCATCTAGGATCGCTGTGAGCGTTTGCCCTAGCTCCGATTGCTTGAACTGTGTGGGTAAGGACGGGGCGGGGGTGCCCCCACTGGCTCAGTGTGCACTTGGATCTACACGTAGAATACAAACCTAAGGTCAGGTTGTCCAATCTTAAGGTCAAAGTTGAACATACTTATTGTTAATTACATATGGGCACACCACTGCTTCTGCTAAGTCAGTTTGTCCCCAAACTGACTAATCGAACGGGGGTGTCACCATTGTTAAATGACTTCTCTAATTCAGGATCAGAGCAATCTGATACCATTTGTAAGACCCCCCTCCCAGAACACAAATCACGACACGAGAGGGGTCTTATGCCCAGAACAGCCGCCTTGCGGTAGCACTAGCACTCGGGCTAGCCTGTACTACAAGATGCCTATTCTGTCGGCCTTTACCAATATCAAACATTGTCAACCCAACCATGATATAGCGTTAGAAGTCAAAATCCACACAAGCATATAATAGTCCAAATACAACAAGTAAAGAAGCTACAACAAGCTTATATAATCAGAGTACGTAAAATATTTTGCCCAAAAGGGCTACATCAAGTCTCTCTCACACTCACATCAGTAACCTACGGTAATGACGGCACCGTCCCTTAAGGCCCTGTCGTCCTTGCCTGGCTGGCCTGCTGCATAATCCGTAGCTGCTCTACCTGTGGGGTTTTATCCTAAAAAGGAAGACGTAGCAACCGTTATTCATAAAGACTAAGTGGCTTTCACATCCGCTTCCCAGGCGACTCCTCGGCACCGGGCGGAGAAATGGACAAAGGTACAATATATATAAAGTATGTAAGCATAAGTACAAGCAAGTGGCATAGTGTGATCAGTAAACATTATAATAGTATAACAACACAATAAATGAATAACCATTACTCTAGCAGTTCTATCAACTACATCAGTATAATAATATATGGCTACAACAGAAAGTAACCAAACTTATATGAATGCCCAGACAGACAAATAAGTTGAGGATCGGCTCAACAGAAAGTAACTCATCGTATAAGAGTGCCCATATAAAATTATACGATGAGGATCTTGTGAATGCGATGTAATGCGATGCAATGAATGCTATGCTATGACTCACCCATGAACATGCACAAGCAATTGCTGTGTCGACACAGAATCTGTAGTTCCCACTTTTCGAGCAGGTAGCTAACCCCTCAGGTGTCAACCGTCGTGGCCGGACAGTGATAGTAGAGTGGGACCCTCCTCTACTAGGCTGGTATTCACACTACCTGGCCTAGGCCTCCGTACGCCTCAATGCTAAGAACAAACATCGGTGCTCACACTTGTACTACGTCTCAGCGGGTGTCTCGGGTAGATGTGCACTGAGATCTTAGCCCTAAACTGGCCTATGATGTGACCCGGAAGGATCCTCAGAAATGAGCACGAGTACCAAGCCCAACCGTTCCCTTGGCACGGAAGGAGCCTCAGTACGTGAACACCGAGGACCAAGCCCAACCGTACAAGGTCTAACTGTCAACTTCCATCGGTGTGACGATTGGCGAGCCCGTAGACCTGCCACAAACACAGGTGGCGAACCACCTCATACAATGGACCAACTTAGACTTCCCTATATGACAAGCCTCAAGACCATGCATCACTCTTTTGGCCAACATGATTATGTTTATGCTATGGTCACTTAACTGTAGCATCTCCGATTACAACTCTTTCACCACACTCAATCATTCGTACGCACATGAGTAAATCATCTAACTATCAATAGCGACCGAATACACAAGTTCAAGACAATCTTGTTATTAATCGACGAATTACCATTCGTTCACTAACTCCCACCAAATTGTTTCGTTCAATTACATTTCATTTCACCATTTGTTTGCGTGATACCCCAACGACAATTTGTTACAAGATCTCCACTGAGTCCAAACCCGATTCTTCACCAACCTAGGCAATTCAGGTACAGAACAACTTCTGGATAGCAACTTCATCCGGAGATTCCCGAGGCTACAGGAATTCGGTGAAAGCGTGTAACCCCTCGATGGAAAGGCCTTTCCATGGGTTACAACTTTCATGTTCAGTCTGCAACCCAGATCAGACTGTATCACACATGAAATTGGCTCCAAAGCCTGCTGCATACAGAATACATTTTCTGCACGCTTAGCTTGTCAGCCCTCTACTTCGATCAGACTTTCCCGTGGCTACAGACTTTGCCTAAAGATGTGTAACAACTCACTGGAAAAGAATTCCCAAGGGCTACGACATTCATGTTTAGTCGAAAGCCCAGATCTGGCCGTTTCATATCTGAAAACTGCCACAAAGATCGCTGCGCGCAGAAAGTAGATTTCTGCGCGCATCTTAAGGCGGAACGAACGGTATCGGTTTGTCTTCCTCCTCCACCCGATCTTCCCAATTCACATCAGAAATTCCACCTCCCTTATTCACCCTCATCAGGCCATTCCTCTTTGCGAGACCATCCCCCATCATCACATTGAATGAAGGAGAGGTTGAAGATGACTAAACCCTAGAACACAAGTCCTAACATGACCTCTCCTAGAAATCATCATCTCACACATCAAGACTCATTTGAGTCGATATCTCGCCTAGGATTAACTACAGATCTAGCACCAAGGGAGAGGGGAGGAAGCTCACCTCGTTTCTGGCACTTCCGCTATTTCCGACCATGGAGCACGTCACTCTTTGCGGCGGCATCTTTTTTTCCTTGGCGGCGGGGGTGGTTCTTCATGGAGTATAGTTGATTCCAGCAACTCCTTACCTCCTCCAGCAGTTTATCCACAGAAAAGAAGGCTTGGGAAGAGGATGAAAAACGGCCAAATCCTATATAAATAAGACCAACATGGGTAGGAACACGCCCGTGTTCCTACCCGTGTCCCGCTCGGCTGAAGTGGCGGTGACGGTTATAGTGTCGTATGGACATAGACACGGGTAGGGACATGCCCATGTCCACTGCCTATGTCACGGTACACGGCCATGTTCATGGCCGTATTCTTACCTGTGTCCTGCTCGGGAGACACGTTCATTGATCTTCACTCAACGCACACGGGTAGGGTCACGCCTGTGTCTCTACCCGTGTCCTGCTCGGGACATGCCCTGTCGAATTCCACTCAACGCCTCTTGATACGGGTAGGGACACGCCCGTGTATCTACCCGTGTCCTTCTCGGGATAGGCCCTGTCGAGTTCCACTCAATGGCTCTCGACACGGGTAGGGACACACCCGTGTCTCTACCCGTGTCCTTCTCGGGACAGGCCATGTCGAGTTCAACTCAATGCCTCTCGAGTTCTACTCGATGCACACGGGTAGGGACACGCCCGTATCTCTACCCGTGTCCTATTCTAGACAAATTTCTCTTTTCCACACGAGTGTAAGCCTAGTCGTCTGCACTCCCTGGGCCCAAGTTAGCTCTCCTGACTCAGAAGCACGCACAAGGGGCCTAGCGCGAATCGGGACGTTACAGGATCAACTATAAATCACTCTATGTTTGTAAGAATGATGAAAACTTAGCCAGATATAAAGTCAACAAAAAAGATGCTAAAGATACAGTAAGTAAAACAAGAAATCAAACTTATGAAGAATTTTATAAGCGACTAGATACTAAAGATGGAGAGCGTGGCATATATAAAATTGCTCGAGTTAGAGAAATGAAGATAAAAGATTTAAGCTATGTAAAATACATAAAGGATGAAACATATGCAGTTTTAACATATGATATGAATATTAAAAAGTGATGGAAAAGATACTTTTATCAACTTTATAATGAAACAAAAGTCAATGAATTGGAATTGAAAAATTTAAGTAAAATTGATGAGTATAGGACCATAACGTTTTATCATAAATTCAATCATCAGAGATAAATAATGCTTTAAAGAAAAATGAAAAGTGAAAAAGTTGTTGGACCAGATGATATACCCATCGAAATATGAAAAATATCTTGAGAATGAATGAAATTTGTGACTTATATATTTTTTCAATAAGATATTGAAGTCAAAGAGCATATCAGACCAATGGAGAGAAAATATCTTCATACCTCTGTATAAGAACAAAAGAGATATACAAAATTGTGTTAATCATAGTTGAATTAAATTGATTAGTCATACCATGAAATTATGAGAACGAGTAATAGAAAGAAGAATATGACGGGAGACTAATATCTCGGAGAATCATTTTGGATTCATGCCAGGGCGGTCGACCATGGAAGCTATACATCTCTCGAGGAGACTCATTGACAACTACTTAGAAAGAAAATAAGATTTGCATATGGTGTTTATCGACCCTGAGAGGACTTATGATAGAGTTCCAAGAGAGATCTTATGGAGTCTTAAAAAGAAAAGTGTAAATGTATCATACACTGATATGTATACAAATTCAGTGACAAGGATGAGAACATCTGGACGATTAACACATGAATTCCCTATCAATGTTGGCTTACATCAAGGTTCAGCTTTAAGACCTTATCTCTTTACCCTTATCTTAGATGAGCTCATCGAACATATCCAACAAGCAATACCTTAATGTTTATTATTTGCAGGTGATAACGTTTTGGTCGATGAGACTCGCGAGTGTAAACACAAAACTTGAATCTTGGCGAGACACTTTAAAAAAGAAGGATTTTAGGTTGATCAGGACAAAGATAGAGTATATGAAGCTTAAATTTAGTAGTTCAAGGACGGATGACTTCGTTATTAAGTTGGGTGATCAAGATATTTCCCGTAGTGAATGTTTTAAATATCTTGGATCGATAATTAAAAAATACGGAGGTATTGATAAAGATGTGACACATAGAATCCAAGTGGGTTGGTTGAAGTGGAGAGACATGTCAGGGATATTGTGTGATCATAAAGGACCATTAAAAATTAAGGGCAAGTTCTACCGTACTGCGATTATGCCAGCGGTGCTCTATGGTCTTGAGTGTTGGGCAGTGAATTGTGTACATGAGCAAAAATGGGAGTTGCGGAAATGAGAATGCTTAGGTGGATGTGTGGACACACGAGACTAAATAGAATTAAGAATGAATGTGTCAGGGGGTTAAGACAGGAGTAACTCCAATTGCAAAGAAGATGCGAGAAGCTCGACTAAGATGGTTTGGACACGCACAAATGAGACCATTAGGGGCACCTGTTAGACGTTGTGAGCGTCTAGTCAATAGACATATTAAATGAGGGAGGGGTAGACCAATAAAGACTTGGAATGAAACTATAAGACATGATGTACTTAGGTATTAGTGAGCTTATGAAACATGATATGACATAATGGCGACAAAGGATCCATATATCCGACTCCACTATAGTGGGATAAAGGCTTGAGTGTTGTTGTTGTTGTCCTATACTTTGAGCAAGCACTATCAAAATATTAAATATCACTCCTGGTTTCACCATTACCATCACACATGTAAAATACAATGTTTTCTTCATCTTGCTCACTATAATGGGCTTCTTCTTTTGGTCCATACTCTGGCTTATGTTTTTACTAACAATCTTTGTTTAGGTGTGTAGGGTTCTTACACCTTTTACATCTATAGAAGCAATTGTGCACTTCATGGTTGTTTATATAAAATGCAAAACAACTCGATTGGCTATTTGAACTTGTTTCTGTAGCATTTACTTGTGCTTCATGGTTTCTCATATCTCGAGTCGATCCTCATGGGATTGAAGTGATCCTAAAAGATCTGGGAGGGATAGAGTGTTCACATCTTTGGATTAATCTATAGCTACTACAAACACATATTTTTGAGTAAGAGTTTTTAGCATTTTAAGAACAATTTTCTTCTCTTCTATCACATCAACATAACTTCTAATTTGGTTTGTTAGAGAGGAAATTCTAGAGAAATAAGAGTAAGCATTCTCATCTTCTTTAATATTTATAGTATCAAACTCTTGCTACAAGTTTTGAAGCTTTATTGATGTTACATTTGTAGAGCCTTGGAAATCATTTTTTAGAGAATCCCATGCATATTTTGTTGTGACAGCTCCCATGATTCTAGGAATATGCTTCATGTAACTCCTTCCTGAATATATAAAAGAGCTTTGGCATCCCTTTTGAAATTTTCTGCATATTCCTTTGCTTTGAATGTTTCCCAAACAGACAGAGGGTTGGCACTTACGAGTTTTTCTTACCCATTTTGGAGTAGGTCCCATAACCCTTGGGAAATAAATAGAGTCCTCATTTGGACATGCCAAAAATCATAAGCTTCCACTTCAAAGATTGGAACACCAGTTGGAGATTATAGAAAATTTTGAGGTGGATTACTAGAGGATGCCATATAATGTGATGAGAGATACAAAAAATGGAAAAAAAAACCTAAAGCAGAACAACACAGCTGATAGGAGCACACACAACCACTGATGGAGGATAGTAATCACCATCCTCTCTCTGATACCATAAAGAAAAAAACACATCATGAACCTGAAGGAAATGGGAGAAGGTAGACGGTACTATCACATTTTCATTGCACAGAAAAATGAGATACAAATTTGATTCTGAAGAAGACTTCTCCTTCGTAAAAAAATTCAACTAACTGAAAGTCTTTAGTTTCAAGGGCAGCTAAACACCTAGAGGGGGGGGGGGGTGAATAGGTTTATGGTCTCTTTATACTTTTTCCTAACTTTGGGGGTGTTGAGTTGGCTTAGTTAGCTTGCTTTCAAGAACAGAAATAACACACACCAAATTTATAGTGGTTTCCAAGATTATGGGTGCATCCACTGTCCCTCCCTCCTTTCTAATAGTGTGTTAGATAAGACACTTCTACAAAACTCAGCTCCTAAAAACTTACAACACAGATCCCTAAGGATCTCTCAATCTTCTTCAAGACCTACCTCAGGAACAAGGCCCTACCTGAGAGCAACCTTGCTCCTACAACTCAGTGATCACTTACCACTCAGAGAAAATAACACTCATACAGCTCAGGCATAAGGCCCTATCTCAGATCCAAAGATGGATCCTATAACTCAGGCACAAAGGCTCTACACTCAGAGAGAATGACTCTCCTACCTCAGGCAAATAACCTTATCTCAGGCACACAAGCCCAACACTCAAATCAACAAATGATCCTACCTCATCCTTTATAAAATAGGCCTACAACTCAGATCTAAAGGATCCTACAAAAATGAAAGTGTTTTGTTGGTATTGATATGACCTAAGAAACAAAGTCTCTGAACTTGCTGACGAAGACAATGTTTGACAGTTCTTTATACTCTTCAATCAGCTAATCATGACTGCAGAAATTAGAACTCTGCTTCTTCTTCTTTATCAGAGCTCACTTCTAAACTTGTTGTAGCAGATGAAGATAGCTACATCTAACTGGGTGAACTTTTAGTCAAACGGGTTTGAACTTCAGCTTCAAGCTCTACAACAATGACGAGGAAGAAGACGATGAAGTTCTGCCTCTTTGCGAAATGTTAAACCCTAAAAGTTGTTTGCATCCGCCGAACTTATCCCTTTTATCTTCCGCCATACAACGATTATTTGACCCGTGGGCCCCACTGAAGTTGTTGGCTGCATGTTATCTTTATCCGCAAAAGTCATATTGTAGACCTCGGCGCCATTTGTCGTCTACTGTAGCTTTCCCACAACAATTTGAAACTTTGCTGACTCATGCAGACGTCAACATTCGTGGACTTAGAAAAATTCTCAGTTTCATCCCAGGCGTTGAGTGCATTGAGTGAATAGCCCTCACTCAGCGCAAAAACACTTAGCTAAATAATTCTGCACTTCCAGGCGTTGAGTGCGTTGAGTGAATGACCTTCACTCAAAGCTTTTGTCCTTAGACAATCTTTCTGTTGATTAGGCGTTAAGTGAGACTTCATCACTCAACGCCAACTTGACTTGGACAAATTTTGCCTTGCTAGGCATTGAGAGCGTTGAGTGAATCTTCATCACTCAACTCTTCTGGACTTAGCTAATTTCTTCTGAACTCTTGCCTTCTTGCTAAGGCGTTGAGTGAACTGGCTTCACTCAACGCTTCTGTACTTAGCAACAACATTCTTTATGAATGCGTTGAGTGAGCCTTCATCACTCAACACTTCTGCCTTTTCCTATCTTTTTGATGAGGCGTTGAGTGAACTAGCTTCACTCAACGCTTCTGTACTTAGCCAATCTTCTTGATGAGCTTGCGTTGAGTGAGTTGTCCTCACTCAACACATCTGGACTTAGACAGATTTTTTTGTCTATCTTTCCTTAGGCTTTGACTGATCATTGCTCTGTCAGCGCCTTCTTCTTTGGGCATTGAGTGAGCTATCCTTACTCAACGCTTTTGGACTTAGCTTGAATTCTTAACAGATCTTCAAAAGCTTGAGCTTGACTCAACGCTTCTTTCTTCAGGCGTTGAGTGAGCTGTCTTCACTCGATGCCTCTGGATTTAGTCAAATTTATTTATTGCCAATGCTGAGGCTTTGATAGACTGTGATGTACTCGACGCCTTTTGTTATATGGCATTGAGTGAATTGCCTTCACTCAACTCCTTGGCCATTGAAGCTTAGAACCCTCATCTCCCCAATCTGATTCTTTTAAAAGCTTCCCCATACTTAGAGCAGCCGTTTCCACCATCCCCTTGAAGGAGCTGAGCCCTCTAGCAGTGTAAGACCCCATTTTTTCATTTTAAAACACCGGGGTCTTAGGACCAGAACCGCCGCTTTGCGGTGACACCTTCACACCCGGGAAGGCCGCCACTACAAAATGCCGATATTGCCGGCCAATTCGATAACAACAATAGCAAAGTAATAAAAGGAAAGTCCACAAACATCATATATATAGTAAATAATCTCCACGAAGAGAGTGTCCACAGATATAATAAAAGTACAAAAAACTTGACCTCATGCCCAGTACATCAAAATCCTCACTACATATCTCTCATAGCGGAAGCAAAACTAAATAACTACTAGCGATCGGAACTCACAGTCCCAGTTGTCTGAACTCCGGTACTAGACTGTTCCATCTCCAAGTGTGCCGACCTCCGGGGCTGCTCCTCCATGTTAGGCTCCACGGTCCCCTAAAATGATGTGGTTTGAAATAGTTAGTCTACAAGACTAAGTCCTATTATCCCCCGCCCCTTCCCCCATGGCTCCTATGCATCGAGTGGGGAGGAGGAAAGGAGAGGAAATGAAGGTGGATAATAACAAATAACAGGTGACGACAAAAATAGTCTAGCAGTTCTATAAGTATGTGCGGTAGTAATAAAAGTAAGAAAGACTGAACAAGGAATAAGTAACCTTAACTTAAATGAAAGATGATTAGCCAAAGGATCTTTTATAAGGCTCCTATCGTATAAAGAGTCTCATAACAATTTATGCGATAGGGTGTCAGTGTTCTAGCAAACATATATATATATCTACCGATTAAACCTTAACTTATAAGCACGCTCGCTCAAACTTATAAACCGAGGGGTCGTTTTGTATGGCCTATTATATAAAACGTCCCATACCACTTTATAAGATAGGTGTCAGGGTTATATGCAATGGTTATGCTATGACAAGCAATTATGCCATGATGTGAACATGTAAGTGCAACTCACCCACACGACTCTGTGTACACAGACCTTTAGTTCCCCCTTTCTGGAGCCGAACCTCCCAAGATACCTCCATAGTGGCAAACAGAATCGGTGGGTTGGGCCTCACCCACCTCTAAACCAGTAATTACACTACCAGTCAGACCTATCGTACGCCTCAACATTGGTGCACTATGCGGAGCTCCTGCGTACTCTTGTCGGCTAGCGCACTAGACTTTATCTGGCCAAGTGCTAAACCACACTTGTCGAGTCAACGTACTGGCGTCGGTGCATCGACCCTCCAATACTGAAGACCCACCACCTTATACTTTATGCACATGCAACTTATGTATCAGCTACCGAGCCAAAGCTTCCCGGACCATCCCGTCTATCACAATCATCAACCGAGCCAAAGCTCGCCGGGCCAACCTGCCCATCACAAAATCCACCGAGCCTACAGCCCGAGTGACCAATCCTAACATCCCGAGACATCGAGGTGAGTGAAAGTGAATCCCTATTTATGCTAGTTACTCTTGGAATTCAGTTTTTCCTACATTTTAGGTTAGCCCAGGACTGCCCCCGGCAGACCCCGTGAAAGGCTCTCAAAGGGCACTAGGAACTACGATGGGCTGAAGCCCAAAGCTCCATTTTGCAGGGAACTTATTATTATTGGTTGTTACCCAACTCCCAATCCCTTTAATGTTGTACTGGATCGAACCCTAGAGTATTTTGACTCTTTCTCTCTCTTCACGGGGAAGACGATGTTTCGTCGACCCCGAGCATCTTTTAACACTAGTCAAACCTCCCACTCCTCATCACAACTCCCGATGATGAACTCATTTTACTTACCAGATAAATAAACTAACATCCCGACTCTCTGGGTTCATTTTGCACCATACCATGATTTCTGCAGTTTTACTAAACGCAGGCCATCCTAAGCTATATGATGTATACAATGGGAGGTATTCTAAATTATCATCCAAATTCACTATAATATTTATTGGAGGTCTACCATGACATGATTAGCCTAAATCCAGAATTGCCTAATATTCCTAATTTAATTAACAATTTATTTAATTTTTCTAAATAATCCAAAAACCCAAGTTTAAACATGAAGTACCCATTTCAGGCATGCAAATGCTCCACAAAATTTATGATAAATACAAGATGACTATTTAACAGAAAATCTAAAGTTTCCCAATTTTTCAGCAAGGTTTATCTTCTAAACCTAATTTTAAAATAAAATCTACATTAATTATTTTAAGGAAGCAAGTACTGCCAAAATACTTCCAAAACTTCTGATAAAATCCGAGCATGTATATAATGACCAATAAACACTCTAGGTCAAGTCTCATTGTTTTCCAGTGAACAAAGAACTCTAAACTTAATTTTGAACAATAATTCAAATTTGTAAGTTAATGCACTAAGTATAGAAATTATTCATCTAAAAATTATAATAAAATTTCCACAAGAGCATGGTTACCTAGAATCACTACTGATCAAGTTTCACAATTTTCAACAAGTGTGGAGCTCTAAATTCATTATTGAACATATTTGTATTTTTAAAAGGTTGTGAACAAGGTACTGAGAATACACATCTAAAAATTATATTAAAATTCAAGAAGATGTATATTGACCTATAACACTCTCTGCCCAATTTTCATAAACTTCCTATCATGCAGTGTGACCATAATAATTAGAAGATTATCAAGGGCAATTCCATGTACTATAAAGGAGGTATTAAATGCATTGTTCCAAAATTTCAAATAAAATCACCAAAGGGCCTTATTGACCCTATGACTATACTACCCAAGTTTCATGGCTTTTGATTAAGTTTTGGTGGCATATCTTGCATGTGTATGGGTTGTGCCCTAAGCTAGGGTTATGGTTTTGAGGGGTCTACCCATCCCCAAATCCTCTAAGATTTTTACCAGAGGACTTTAGCTACCCTAGTATCCTCCCTACCAAATTTCAAGTCCATACAAGGGCATTTGACCACATGCCATTGTCAAACCCCCAAAGTCCAAACATAGGGTTTGAACTTGGGTCCTAAGGCAATTCAATCCCAAACCATTGCATATCCCATATGAGGGTGTTATATGTCATGCCAAACCAGTGGCCTAAATTCCAACCTCTGTTGAGGGGATTTGGCCACTCAAACCACAAAGTGCACTTTTGACCTAAATACCCTTATTATGGCAAGGCTAGGGTTTGCAAAAATTCAATCCAAATCATATCCAAATGGGATGAAAATTTATCCAGAGCCTTATGATGACCCCAAGGACCACTCAATAAAATTTTGGAGGGTTTGAAGGTCATTATGTCTCTTAAATAATTTACCCTAGGGTATGTAAATACTTTCCAAAACTATAGGAAAATTGTCCCAAAAAATTCTCATTTTTGGGAAAGACCTAGGTATAGGGTTAGGGTGACTCCCTGTCCTAATTTCAAGTCAGTGGGACAAGAGATGAAGTAAGGGCACTCATTTTAATCTCTTCCTAGCTCAAGGTATAGACCCCACCAAAATGGGTGCCCTGGTCAAACAAGTTGTCCAAATGGACTCAAATTAATTTTAAAATAAAGTAGACCCATAAGGCTACAAATTATATGTTGACCACTTTTTCTGATTTAGCCTCTATATATTTTTAAAATAATTTACAAGATAACTGAAATTGTGTGATAGATTCATTAAAATGAAAAAAACATAATCCAATTGTTTGAACAATAGCCGCACGAATCTTTACGCAGCTTTAGACGATATCCTGTCATCGTCCCCGCGCGCCAACGACCAGGATTTATTCCTCCTGGGCCAACTTCAAGCCTCTTCCACCGGCCTCACGGCCACCTCCGTGGCCGGCCACCGCCACCACCACCTCCGTCGAGGTGGTGGCTATCGCCAGGCGGCGACACAGCCGCCGGAGGGGCAGATTCCGGCGATCCCGACAAGTTAATTCTTACCGAAAAACCAGGAGAAAACCTCTCCCGATCGGGCTCAATTGAGCCCGATTCTTGGCCCTAAACATTCCTATGATCTACCCACGGGAAAAGAGGAAGGAGAGGACCTTGTTTGTGGCCTGTGAGCGGGTGGTTTGCTTCCTTGCAATCTCCGACCGCCGATATGGGCTTCTCTGAAACTTCTACACAAACTCCACTGAAACTGAAATTTAATCGGGGGAAAATCTTGCCCTTGCCCTGGTGAAGGTTTATAATGAAGGAATTGGGGAGAGGTGGCTTGTAACTCCCCAATTCATTAAAGCACCTTTAATGGTCATAAGGGTGAAATTTCGGTTTCACCCAAATTGAGAGGCTGAGCCACCCCACTGGCCGACCATCTACTAAAAACTTCTCCCCTGCCTCCAAGGAGTTAAAGTCCCATAAAAGGGAGGGGTTATGGAGCCTCCATGGCCATGATGGCCATTAAGCTATTACTTTCTCTCTCCTTCAAATTAGGGTAACTTCCTCTCTCTCTCTCTCTCCTAGTCACCACATTATGAATTTTGTGGGCCCAAAATGTGTCTCTCCACCTCCTAGACCAATGGGCCACACTAGTTTGGGCTTAGCCCACTCTGATTGGGCTTGAGCTAGCCATTTAGGCTAGTTTGACCACTTTGACCCATGAGTTGATTTTTGTCAAATTAGCCACTAGGGTTGACCCCAATTGGTCCTTTGTGACCCATGGACCTGACTGAAGGTTTAGGAACACTTTGGTAGGGTAGGTTGGTCATCTTGGAGGTCACCTTCCCCTTAGTTAGGGCACTTTGACATTTTTAGGGCTAAAGTTGACTTGGGTCAACTTAGCCTCTTTGATTGACTCCAATGGGTCCCAAGTGACCCTATGGACTACCCAAAGTGTTAAAGGTGCTATGGTAGGGTTATGGGGTCAAGTTGAAGCCCTAAAGTCAGACCTTAGGTCTGATGTTGAGGATGTGCTATAAGCAGACCAAGGTGATTTCCACCTTGGGTCTCGCCCATTTGATCTAGAGCTTCTAATGGTTTTGTCATGACCTAGCCGTGACAAAACAAAGACCTAGGGGTCTAGTTGTTTGAGGGATGTTACAAATCCCAATATATATAAAATAAAATTCATCCTCGAAATTCAAGTTAGGCCTACGGGGTTTCAAGTATGAAAGGTAAATTGTAACATCCCGAGAGGTTGTGAGTAATACCTGACTAAAAAGCTCCGGGTACCTTTGTTGCATCAAGTACTGAGGCTCCCATGTGTGCTTCTCTCGCCCATGATTTCTCCACAGGACTTTGACCAATGGAACCTTCTTGCGGTGCAAGACTCGTATCCCCTTGTCGTCAATCCGGACCGGTTCCAGGTGAACTGACCGATCAGATGCTACCGGCCCATCCGTGGATGTAATCTGCTACTCCGGGCGTAGTAGAGCCCTCCTAAGAGAAGATATGTGGAATACGTCGTGCAGACCCGCAAGCTCCGGTGGCAGCTCCAACCTGTATCCTAAGGGACCGATCCGCTCCAGGATCCGGTAAGGACCCATATATCTTGGGTTGAGCTTCTTCTTCCGACCACACACCCGTAACACTCCATGCATTGGTCGGATCTTCAAGAATACCCTGTCCCCAACCTTAAAATCCACCTGACGATGTCGTGCATCGTAATACTTAGCCTGTATGCTCTGTGCTTCTAACATCCTGTCCCGTATCAGCCTTACCTGAGCCTCGGTGTCCTCAACAAACTCCGAGCCCAAGACCTTCGGATCCTCGTCCTGTACCCATGATAGCGGAGTCCTACACCTTCGTTCGTATAGGGCCTCATAAGGAGTCATGCCTATGCTGGATTGGTAGCTGTTATTATATGAGAAATTGATCAGTGATAACAACTTTTCCCAAGGTTCTCCGCAATCCAGAATGCATAAATGCAGCAGATCTTCAAAGGTTCGATTGGTGCGTTCAGTCTGCCCGTCAGTCTGGGGATGAAAATCTATACTGAAAGACAGCCGGGTGTCCAAGTAAGTCTGCACTGATCACCACTCCCTGGACATAAATCGTCAATCCCAATCTGATACAATCATCTTAGGTATGCCATGATAACGGACGAACTTATCCACGGATTTCCGAACCAGCAGACCAACCGAGTCATCCTTCCTAATAGGGATACATCTAGCTACCTTTTTCAGCTGATCGATGATTACCCAGATCGAATCGTTTCCCGTCCGCGATCGGTGAAGGACATGTATGAAGTCCATCACGATATCCTCGAACTTCCACTCCGACACTAGGAGTGGCTGCAACAATCCTGCAGGGTTTCTGTACTTTACCTTCACCAGCTGGCATGTCTTGTAGTGGGTCACGAAGTAGGTGATATCCTTCTTCATGCCTGGCCAGTACATGGTCTTCTTCAAATCCGCGGTAATCTTCGTAACTTCTGGGTATACTAAATAACGACTGCAATTGGCCTCCATCATAATATCCTCACAGACCTGGACTCCCTCTGGTATATAAACCCGTCCTCTAAAGCATACAAAGTAATCTCTCAATGTTTAATCCCCAGCAGTACCTGCCTCCAAGGCCCGGAATATCGACTCCATCTTAGCATCCTGCCTCTTCCCATCTCTGACTCGGTCTCGAATGTCATCAGTAGCGCTCATCGCGGCTAAATACTTCTCATAAAGCTTGGGGTCATCAGACGATACCAGCGTGATGTGTATATCCTCTAATCTCTGCACCAGCTCCATGGACATAATATGGGGCTCCGCTTCGGAGATGGCGGCTCTCCGACTCAGCGCATCGACTACCACATTCGACTTCCTTGGGTGGCAATGCATCTCGTACTGATAATCTGCTAGAAATTCCACCCATCGCCTCTGCCTAATGTTCAGCTCTTTCTGTGTGTCCACATACTTCAGATTTTTGTGATAGGAGTATATGTCGCAGTGGACACCGTACAGATAATGTCGCCAGACTTTCAGAGCAAATACGACCGCTCCCATCTCTAAGTCATGAACAGGGTAGTTTTACTCATACTTCTTAAGCTAGCGGGAAGCATAAGCAATCACATGGCCCTTCTGCATCAGCACTGCCCCCGTGCCTTGGTAGGAAGCGTCAGTATAGACCTGGAATCCATATCTTTTGGAAGGAAGAGCAAGAATAGGAGCTGAGATGAGTCGATCCTTCAGCTCCCGAAAAGCCATCTCGCACTATGGGATCCAGACAAAGGGCACGTATTTCCTTGTCAGAGATGTGAGTGGAAGGGTAATACGAGAAAATCCCTCCACAAACTTCCGGTAATAATCGACAAGTCCTATAAAACTCCGAACGTCTGTGGCAGCCTTAAACTACGGCCAGTCCTGAAATGCCTGAATCTTGGCTCGGTCCACTACCAACCCAGCTCCACTGATAATATGGCCTAGAAAGGCCACTGTTGGAACCCCTAGTTGGATTTAGGCTAGGTTCACTGAGTTAGGATATGACCCAACATGTATAGATTAGGTTCATAGTTGTGTTCTAGAGTCTAGGTCAATTTATTGAGTCAACAGTACAAAGGACCAGCCTTCAACCCTACAAGAGACTCAAGACTTAGAGAATTCAAGACTTAGAAAAAAGAAGTTCTACGTTCGTCGAACTCCGGTCGACGAAAGTCGAGCTCAGCTAGACGAACTCAAGGAGAATTCTCTGAGCCCAGCTCGACGAACTCTGGACAAAGTACTAACTACTTTAGTCAGAAACTCAGTCGACGAACTAAAACATCAGCTAGAATAACTCTGTTCTCTGATCGACTAATCTTGGTTAAAGTGGTTCAACACTCAGAAAATATTATAAGTTCAGTTTTCAGACTCAGCTCGACGATCTTGGACCTCTACTGGACTAACTCTGTTCTCAAGGCTCAGCTCGACGATCTTAGACCTAAGCTCGACGAACTTGATGGACAGAAGGAAGTTATCAAGCAGCATTCAGAGGTCGATGATCTTGTATCTCAGCTCGACGAACAGATATTCTCAGCTCGACGAACTGTGGACTCAGATCAACGAATTCAGTCTTATTCTTTTTCCCTTGTGTCCTTATTATTTGGCAATAATTCCTGAGTAATTAATGCTCTAATATTCTCTTAATATTACCGTTAGACAAGAGCATTAATTATGGTCTTCATCAGGATTACTGCCTGCCGTTTTTATAAGGTACAGTTGGGGAAACAAATTAATGCAAAAAATATTCAAGTCCGTCAACATTTATTGCAGAAGGAAATTCAAAACTCAAAAACATAGAACAAGAAGGGCTGCTAGACAAGAAGAAGAAGAACATCAATAGAAAAAATCAAGCGTCTTCTGCCTTCACATTCACAGGAACTCTTTGAAGGACAACAGTACTACTGCATCTGTCAAACTGTTCCTGAAGCTTTTCTAGTCAGGATTGAAGGCTAAAATCCCTCCACCCTGAAGCAAAGCTCTCATCTTCCTGAACCATTCAACCTCTCAGGGGGAGCTTTGACACAATCAAGAATCCATATAGTCTTCTCATTATGACTTGAGAAAAGAAGACTTCCATCACCCTATTTTCCTACCTCTGTACAGGTTTTAATTCCCTTCAAAATTATTCTGGTTGCAAGTCTCCTACCAAAAGACTTGAGGTTTGGTTTTTGAGCACCTTACCAAAAGCTCATTGGTGGCAGTCACCTGATCAAAAACCTAAGTGGATTCCTACCTAGGGTGGTAGAAGAGTGGATGGACCCAAGTTTGGGGAACCACTATAAATTCTTGTGTTGTTTATGTGCTTGTGTTGTTCATGTGTGATTGTGTTGTGATACATTTTGCTGAGTAACTCAGTCATATTTTCTCTAGTCCATCTGCTGCACTAGGTAACTCTTACACATATATCATAGTAATATACTTTGTTAAAAAGACACCTTATTTCTACAAAAATCAAAAGATTTTAAAAACTCTATTCACCCCCCTCTAGAGTTATTCAGAGCTTACCCTATCTTTCAATAGTATCAGAAGAGATTCATCACATCATATAGGCTTACACCTAGATTAACTAAGATCCTCAGGATAAACTCTGAATAAATCTTATTAGACTCACTGATTAGATTTTATTTTTCTGATATCATGACACAGAATAAGGATTATGCCAGCACCAGACCTCTAGTTTTCAACTTGCAAAAGTTTGGAATCTGGAAGGCAAAAATCAAACTTTATATGAAATCTATTGATGAAGACATATTTAATTCCATTCTGACAGTACCACTAGCTCCAGTGCCCTCTACTTCAACCACAGTAAATCTTAGTGCAGTGCCTCCTCCAGATCAAGCTGATGCACATAAAAAGGCAAAGATTGCTGATGCCAGAGCTATGAACATACTGGCCCAGACTATGTCAGATGACATATTTCAGAAAGTTGCTGAATGTACATCTTCCAAAGCCATTTGGGATTCCCTCAACTTAATGGTAGAAGGCTATGCTGATAAGAGGAAGGGTAAAAGATCCAACCTCATATCTCAATATGAAAATTTCAGGAAAGATGAAGCAGAATCTGTGGAAGTGATGTACAACAAGCTGAGCTCCATCATTAGTGAGCTCAGAATATTGGACAAGGAAATTACTCTGACTGAGGTCAATGACAAGATCCTCATATGCTTACCTAGCACTTGGGACTCCAGGAACTGCCCCATCAGAGAAGCCAGGAGCATGGTTGAAATCTCAAAAGAATCTCTGCTTGGAAAGCTCAAATCTTATGAGCAATTGATCAAGTCAAGAGAAGCTACAGTTGAACCAAAGGCTTCAACACCTGCTAGAAAGGAATAGAACTTAGTACTCAAAGCTGCAGAAGAATCTCCTAGCTTGCCAGCCAATGAAGATCTTATGGCTCTCTTTGCTAAAAGATTCTATAAATGGCAAGGAAGGACTTTAGGAGAAAGCACTCAAGGAAAGAGGATAAACCAAGGTATGATAAGACCCCCTCTAAAGAGATTCTTTGTTTTGGGTGCAGGAAACCTGGACACTTCATATATGAATGCCCATAACTCTAAAAGAAAGACAGAAGGCAGGCCAATGACTCAAGAAGACATCAGCACAACAAGGCCTCCTCCAGCAAGTACAAGAAGAAGGAGAAGGGCTTTGTAGCTGAAAACTGGAGTGATACTGAAGAAGAAACATCCTCCTCCAATTCCAGTGAAGATGATGAAGAAGAAAAGAAGGCAAGAGAAAAGTGCCTTATGGCAATTGATGCTGGAAGCAGCAGATCAGATTCAGAAGAATCAAGTGATGAAGAATTCCTCTCTGAAGAGGATCAGGTAATTGCTTCCTATGACTTTAAATCTAAAGAATTTCAATCTGAATTCAAACTCTTATGTTTAGACCTAATAGGATCTGAGAAGGAAATCAAACTTCTCAGGGAAAAACTTTTAGAACAAGATAAACTCATTGCTGAAAATGAAAAGCTAACTGAAGAACTAAGCCTAGCAAATCAACAAATCATCTTTCTGAATCTTAATTAAGTAAAGCTAAGAAACTAGAAGAATCCTTAAATGGTAGAAGTTTACAACTATTAGATATAACCAGCACAGTTAACATAAGATCTAACAATAACAAACTAGGATTAGAAGTTTCATCTAGTGAACCAATCCTAATTCAGAAAAATCATTTATCAAAACCCATTAACTTCATCTCTGAAAATGGAAAGAGAAATACTGAACAAGTAGAAAAGGTTAATAAAGTTCTCAAATAATTAGAACTTAGTAAAACCAATCAGAAAAAGAAAGATAAATGACATTACTATGTTCAGCATATTTCGTCGAACTCAGAACAACGAAATGGGTATAGTTCGTCGAACGCAGAACGACGAACTCTGAACGCAAATAATAGTGTAAACTATTCATCGAACTTGGATTGACGAAACCAGTATGGTTCGTCGACCAAAGAGCAATGTTTCTGGGGCTCTGAGAATGAATACCTCCATTCTTCGAGCAGAGACCGTAGAATTCAACCCAGATCGTCGAGCTCAGGTCGACGAACATATTCAAATTTGTCAAACTCAGTTCATAACAAGAGTAACCTAAAGACCAATAAATCCTTTAATCCCCTTAGTCAGTGGATCATACCTCCTAGAAGGTATCATCCTGTAGGTTATAAGGATCAACCTGAATGCTCATTTATTACAATTTTTAGTTATGTTAAACAACAAGGACCCAAGGTAATCTGGGTCAAAAACTGCTAATCCTCCTTGTAGGTAGAAGAGAACCCTGTCACTCAAAACAAGTGGTACCTGGACAGTGGTTGCTCTAAACATATGACAGGAAACAAGGAATGCCTAATCAACTATAAAGCCAAGATTGGACCTAAAGTAATCTTTTGGGACTCAGGCTTTGGATTGATAGAACGCTATGGAGATTTCAAATGTGGAGCTGTTATATTGAAGAAAGTGACCTATGTAAATGGCCTTAAGCTTAACCTGATATCAGTAAGCCAACTATGTGATACAGGTTATCAAGTAAGCTTTACTAACTCCTTATGTCTTATTTCTTTAAACAAGACAACTGTTTTAACAGGAATTAGACAAGGTAACATCTACTTAGTAAATTTTGAATCAACTAAATCTGAAATCTGCTTATTCAATTCTGTCAGCATACAAACTAGATTATGGCATAAAAGACTAGGACATGTAAACCATAAAAATATAGCTAGGTTATCTAAAGACAATCTTTTTAGAGGCTTATCTTCTGGTCCCTACAAGAAGGAAGGCCTTTGTAGGGCTTGTAAACTAGGCAAGCAAACTAAATCTAGTTTCAAATCCATTAATAAGAGTGATTCACCTAGAATCCTGTACTTGCTTCATATGGACCTCTTTGGCCCTATTGCAGTACAAAGTCTAGGAGGAAAGTCTTATACATTAGTTATTGTAGATGACTTCTCCAGATTCACATGGGTTTTCTTCTTGAGAACTAAGTCAGATACTTTTAAAATTCTCACAGATTTTCTCAAGAACATACAGATTGAGTACTCTACTCAAGTTGCATTGATCAGAAGTGATCATGGCTATGAGTTTGACTCTCTTCTTATGCTAGAGTTCTGTGAGAAGGAAGGTATCAAACATTGTTTCTCAGCTCCAAGAACTCCTCAACAAAATGGGGTAGTTGAAAGGAAGAATAGAACACTCATTGAAGCTGCAGGTACATTACTTGCAGATGCCTACATGCCTCTATCCTATTGGGCAGAGGCTGTAAGCACAACAAACTATGTCCTGAATAGAATTTTAATACATAAACTAAAGCTTAAGACTCCCTATGAACTACTCAAAGGGAAGAAATCTATAATAACCAATTTTAAAGTATTTGGATGTATATGCTATATTCACAATAATGATAAGAAACATCTTAGAAAGTTTAAAGCTAAGGTTGCAATGGGAATTTTCCTAGGATATTCTCAAGTCAGCAAGGCATATAGGGTGTTCAACAAATCAACATTAAAAATTGAGGAATCTATGCATGTGACATTTGATGAATCTAACATGTTTTACAAGGAGAGATATATCTCTACCAACAACAATCTGCAGGTACAGAATTTATGTGAGAGCTTAGATGATCTAAACCTTACCAAAAAGGTTGAATCACACTCCTCTCCACAAGCTATATCAGAAGCTAGAAGTGAAGAAGAGAATGTGGAAGAAATTAATTCCCCTCCAACAGTTGATATAATTCTACAAGAGGAATTAAATCAAATAACTATCACTGAACCAACTCCACCTAATGATCTTACCACACTTAGGGATCACCCAAGATCTCAAGTAATTGGAGACATATCACTAGGAGTGCAGACAAGGCATCAACTCAACCCTGATGTGATGTTTGCCTACTTTCTCTCTCAAATTGAGCCACAATCCATATCTGATGCAGAGCAAGATCCACACTGGATCACTACAATGCAAGAGAAACTCAACCAATTTGAGAGGTGTAAAGTTTGGAAATTAGTTCCAAGGCCTAAGGGCTATCCAGTAATTGGAACCAAGTGGGTATTCAGAAACAAACTTGATGCCCAAGGTATGATAGTGAGGATCAAGGCAAGGCTTGTTGCTCAAGGTTACAGGCAAGAGGAAGGAATTGATTATGATCAGAATTTTGCTCCAGTTGCCAGACTTGAAGCTATAAGGATTTTCCTAGCTTATGTAGCATTCAAGAAGTTTAAAGTCTACCAGATGGATGTGAAGAGTGCATTCCTAAATGGAGAACTCAAAGAAGAGGTGTATGTTGAACAACCTCTAGGTTTTATCTCTTCATCTCATCCTTCTTATGTTTTTAGATTGCATAAGACTCTCTATGGTTTAAAGCAAGCTCCAAGAGCTTGGTATAAGACCATAGCCAGCTTTCTCTTAGAGCAAGGTTTTTCCAGAGGCAAGGTAGATAGAACCCTTTTTACAAAATTGCATCATGATAAAATTCTCTTAATACAAATATATGTGGATGACATAATTTTTTGTTCTACTGATTCAAATCTGTGCAAAAGATTTTCTGATTTAATGCACTCCAGGTTTGAGATGAGTAGCATGGGTGAGTTATCATATTTACTTGGTCTCCAAGTGAAACAAACTCCTGAAGGAATCTTCATCTCTCAATCTAAATATGTTAAAGAGCTTATTAAGAAATTTGGGATGAATGATGCCCCTGCCATGAAAACTCCCATGGCTGTCAATGCTGTTGTAAGTGCTGATGAATCTGGAAAACCAGTTGATCAAACCAGGTATAGGGACATTGTTGGATCCTTACTGTATTTAACAGCAAGAAGACCAGATATTTTGTTTGCCACATTTCTTTGTGCTAGGTTCCAGGTGAACCATAAAGAATCTCACCTTATTTTATTAAAAAGGATTTTAAGATATATAAAAGGTTGTCAAGATCTAGGCCGATGGTATTCAACAGAATCAGCATTTGTGTTAACTGGATTCTCTGATGCTGATTATGCTGGATGCAGAGTAGACAGGAAAAGCACCTCTGAAACTTATCAGTTCCTTGGTGACAGACTTGTATCATGGTTCTGTAGAAAGCAAACATCTGTTTCAACATCAACTGTTGAAGCTGAATATATGGCTGCAAGCAGCTGCTGTTCATAGATCTTGTGGATACAAAACCAAATACTGGATTATGGTGTTAACTTAAATAATTCAACTATTCTATGTGATAATACTAGTGCTATTTCAATTGCACAAAATCCAGTTTTGCATTCTAGAACCAAGCATATAGACATTAGACATCATTTCATTAGAGATTGTGTTGACAAACAAAAGATTAAACTTGAATTTATCTCTACTGATTTGCAAAGAGCAGACATATTCACTAAGCCATTGGACTCATCCAAGCATCTGTTCTTTGTCAATCAGCTTGGTATGATAAATGGTCAGGATTTAATCTAATGCTCTGTCCCTGGTCAAAGAATTGTCTATGTTCGTCGACCTGAGATCGACGAACTGATAACAGTTCTTGAGATTTCTCGTAGACCTGAGCTCGACGAAATCTCCTGGTGAAGTAATTTTCGTTGATCTAAGTTCGAAGAACTTACTTCAGAAACCTTTCGTCGACCTGAGATCGATGAAATGCTTTCAAATCTTCAGCTGAGATCGACGAACTGGTTGACTCTAAATTATTTCGTCAACCTCAGATCGAAGATCTTCTAACTTTTCATCGAACAGAGTTTGTCAGTTCATATTCTGGAAAACCTTACATCTTAGGTTTTCTTCGACCTCCGTCCCGCGCTTTCAGTTTCCCTTTGCACTTTATCTTCGTTTTCTCTCTTGCAGGTGCATTTATGGCGATTCCAGCAGGCGCTCTTGCGGCAATGAAATTTGATATAGGATTCGATATGGATTTTGCCTCATTCCAGCACTCAGATCCAATATTTCTTCCCATCCTACAACTGCTAGAAGACCAGCAACTGAAACAACTGTTGTCCATGAGAATCAAATTACCAAGCACAGAAATCAGAGAATGGGTGTACACAGCTACCGCTGATGAGAACAAGATGATCGGCACCATCGCGGGTAACGAAATCTCTCTTACCACCGATATTCTTACTGAACTTTTTGGATTGAAAAATGGTGAGGAAGAGTTAGAAATTGATTCGGAAGAGTTTGATATAATGCTGAACACAATGGGGTACTCTGGAGACAACCCCAATAAACTATTGCAGAAACACCTATCTGCCGAGTTCAAATTTCTCGCAGATATAGTTTGGAAAGTCTTGCTGGGCAAGCACACTGCCCACGATTATATAACCAGAAATCAATTTCTGGTCATGTGTGCAGTGGTAAACAAAAGGCAGGTGGACTGGGCTCAGATCATCTTTGATCTTATCAAGAAAATAAACGGTAAAAAGGAAGTGAACTTCGGATGGATCCTAGGAATCTTCTTGACAGCAAAGGCTGCTGAATCACTGGTCTCCCAGACAACATTCATCAATGTCAGCAAAAGGCTCACATGTGCCTTGTTTGGCAGGTGGGAGAGGACAATCAAAAAGCCCTCTAAGGCTTCATCCTCTGCCACCCAAGCTTCCAAAAGTACAAGGGCTATTACAGCCACTCCCCACCCCACTGAAGGGCTCCTCTCCACTCCTCCACCACCTCCTGTCCCTCTAGTTCCATCTCAACAACAAGTCCAGTCAACCCCACTTTCCACTACCATCCACATCCATACCCCAACACCTCTAGCATCTCTAATTCTCTCTTCACCTACACATCTCCCATCTCCTCATCCTTCACCTGAACCTGACACTTCCATCCCTACACCATATCTATCCCCTCTACCATCTCATCTGGTAGACATCAACCTCTCCTCCCTTCCCTCTTTGAACTTGCTTTCCTCTCCCCTGAACTCTCCATCCCCATAACATGACTCTCTCTTAGAAACTCCACCTCCACCTCCACCCATCCATTCTCCAGTAACATCTACTCAGTCAGCTACTCCACCAGTTTCTGCCTCTCCAACCCTTGACCCCTCTCTTACCCCCACCATCATCCTACTTCTTGCCTCTTTACTCAAAACTCTTATTGCAGAGGCCATTTCCCCTCTTGTTGCTTCTATCTCATCCCTTATTGCTCAGATCTCTGCCCTGACCACTGCTCCATCTTCAGTTGGGGGCCTGGCTTCAGCCACTGCTAAAACCAGGCAGGGGGAGATACTTCATGAAGAAGTAGCAGCAGTAGCAGGACCAGTTGTACATATATCAGATACAGCAGAAGCAGCAGCAGATAGTATAGATTTTGATATAATTGATCTAATTCAATTTATTAAAGCTGACATTGATATTGATGAGTCAGTTATAGCAAAAATAAATACTATTTGTGATATTATCATCCTTCCCACAGTAGACTTGGTAAGTTTGTTAAAGACTTTTGATACAGCTTATCTAAGTCTCCCTCCAGCTGAATATATTAAGCCATCATTGGATATTATCCCCTACTCCTCCCCAATAAGTTCTGATGTTTCTAAGCAACTTAAAGACAGTTTTGCCAAGATTTATTAAACTCCAGCAGAGACAATCAAGGTTGATTCAGTCAGAGCCTCCTCCCCTCAAGAAACATTTTCTGTTCCAACATTTATAATAGATGATTCCCCATTGCCTGATATGGATGCCTTGATCATGGCTGATATTGAAGAAGAGAATAAGGCAGCTGCTGAAAGCACTGTCACAAGTAACTCTCCAGGATCAATTGATATTCCTCCTCCAACTCCCTTCCAGCATGGAAAACCCTCTATTTCTGTTGAGTTCCTAAAAGAGATAGATGACTTGTATAACAATCCTCAAGGACAGTCTGATGATGATGACACTGATGAGGATCCCAAGAAAAAGAAAGTCTCAAAGAAAGGAAAGCTCCACCTCCTCCTGCTCCCAAATCTGGAAACACTAATGACACACCCTACTATATTCTACAAAACATAACTCCATACAAGGGTACCAGCCTGGATGTGGCTATCCAAGAATGAACAAAAGTCAAGAAATAAGAGCATAAGGTATTCTCCTCACCCACAGAAATTCTGAAGAGACCCTCCTCCTCCTCCTCCACGAGCTGCTGGTGCTTCTGGAACTAGTTCTCAAAAGTCAGATGCACCTTCCAAGCCCTCATACACCAGAACATATCAAAGGCATGAAAGATCATCAAGACAACAGTACCATGGAAGTAGTCAGCAGAGAAAAACTAGCTGTACAGAACAAATAAAAGAGATAATGTATCAAAAACCAGAGTTCTCTCCTCCTCAACCACAGGCTGAACAAAGAAGACACTCTGTACCTAAAGGAAAATACAGTGAGGCAGCACCTCCCAAATCTTTATACACTCAAAGTTCTGAAAGCCAAGCTGAGACAAATTTTCAAGCACAGTCTACAAATTCAAGCCTGTTGCACTGCTATCCTCACAGGAAGATCAATCATCTGTCAGTCAGGATGATGATCCAAACTTCAGGATGGCAAGGCTTCGAGAATTGATTGCTCTATCACAGATGTAAAAGGCCAGAGAAGAAGGACAGGATCCAACAAAATTCTCTACAATGTCCACATACAGAGAAAATGAACTTGAAAGGCTTCAGGTAAGTAAGAAGCTATTTGACCCTACTAAATATATGACTAGACATCTAGAAGCAATTGTTCCCAGAACTTCAACTCAGACAATGATTGGAGCAGCTGATTTATATATGTCAAAAAGAGAAGTTGTCAATCCTAACAGGGAAATTATATTTACAAACCCTGGAGAAAAGAAGAAGGAAGAAAAATCCAAGAAGTAAAAGATAACAATCCTAAAGAAAAATTGCTACTTGTGGTATACTTTGTTAAATTTATGTTATTTTTCTGTTACAAAGCTATGTACATATATCTGTTGCACTTGTTATCATTATCTGCCAGATATATATTGTTTTTCTGCTTTGTATATTTCTTTTGTATTGGGTCTGTTATTAGTGACCTCACCCAAAGAGGAGGAGATTGTTGGAACCCCTAGTTTGATTTGGGCTAGGTTCACTGAGTTAGGATATGACCCAAAATGTATAGATCAGGGTCATAGTTGTGTTCTAGAGTCTAGGTCAATTTATTGAGTCAACAGTACAAAGGACCAGCCTTCAACCCTACAAGAGACTCAAGACTTAGAGAATTCAAGACTTAGAAAAAAAGAAGTTCTACGTTCGTCGAACTCCGGTCGACGAAAGTAGAGCTCAGCTAGACGAACTCAAGGAGAATTCTCTGAGCCCAGCTCGACGAACTCTGGACAAAGTACTAACTGCTTTAGTCAGAAACTCAGTCGACGAACTAAAACATCAGCTAGAATAACTCTGTTCTCTGATCGACTAATCTTGGTTAAAGTGGTTCAACACTCAGAAAATATTATAAGTTCAGTTTTCAGACTCAGCTCGACGATCTTGGACCTCTACTGGACTAACTCTGTTCTCAAGGCTCAGCTCGACGATCTTAGACCTAAGCTCGACGAACTTGATGGACAGAAGGAAGTTATCAAGCAGCATTCAGAGGTCGATGATCTTGTATCTCAGCTCGACGAACAGATATTCTCAGCTCGACGAACTGTGGACTCAGATCAACGAATTCAGTCTGATTCTTTTTCCCTTGTGTCCTTATTATTTGGCAATAATTCCTGAGTAATTAATGCTCTAATATTCTCTTAATATTACCGTTAGACAAGAGCATTAATTATGGTCTTCATCAGGATTACTGCCTGCCGTTTTTATAAGGTACAGTTGGGGAAACAAATTAATGCAAAAAATATTCAAGGCCGTCAACATTTATTGCAGAAGGAAATTCAAAACTCAAAAACGTAGAACAAGAAGGGCTGCTAGACAAGAAGAAGAAGAACATCAATAGAAAAAATCAAGCGTCTTCTGCCTTCACATTCACAGGAACTCTTTGAAGGACAACAGTACTACTGCATCTGTCAAACTGTTCCTGAAGCTTTTCTAGTCAGGATTGAAGGCTAAAATCCCTCCACCCTGAAGCAAAGCTCTCATCTTCCTGAACCATTCAACCTCTCAGGGGAGCTTTGACACCATCAAGAATCCACATAGTCTTCTCATTGTGACTTGAGAAAAGAAGACTTCCATCACCCTCTTTTCCTACCTCTGTACAGGGTTTTAATTCCCTTCAAAATTATTCTGGTTGCAAGTCTCCTACCAAAAGACTTGAGGTTTGGTTTTTGAGCACCTTACCAAAAGCTCATTAGTTGCAGTCACCTGATCAAAAACCTGAGTGGATTCCTACCTAGGGTGGTAGAAGAGTGGATGTACCTAAGTTTGGGGAACCACTATAAATTCTTGTGTTGTCTGTGTGCTTGTGTTTTTCTTGTGTGCTTGTGCTGTGATACATTTTGCTAAGTAACTCAGTCATATTTTCTCTAGTTCATCTACTACACTAGGTCACTCTTACACATATATCATAGTAACATACTTTGTTAAAAAGACTGCTTATTTCTGCAAAAACCAAAAGATTTTAAAAACTCTATTCACCCCCCCCCTCTAGAGTTATTCAGAGCTTACCCTATATTTCAACCACCTCCTTCAAGAACTGACATTTGCTGAACTTTTCATAAAGGTGGTGCTCCCGTAGTCTCTCTAGAGTCAGCGTCAGATGTCGTTTGTGCTCCTCCTCCGTCCTCAAGTAGATGAGGATGTCGTCAATGAACACGATGACGAACACATCAAGATAAGCCTCGAACACCCGGTTCATGAGGCTCATGAATGCTGACGGAGCATTCGGGAGCCCGAAGGACATCACGGTAAACTCGAATAACCCATATCTTCTACTAAAGGCAGTCTTTGGGATGTCCTCCTCCCGAATCCGCAGTTGATAGTAGCCCGACCTCAAATCCAGTTTCGAAAAGAAATATGCCCCCTCCAGCTGATTAAACAACTCATCTATCCTTGGCAGTGGATAGGTAATCTGGACTGTCAGTTGGTTTAGTGCACGGTAGTCGATGCACAATCTAAGTGTCCCATCCTTCTTCTTGACGAATAACACTGGGGCTCCCCATGGTGAAGAGCTTGACCGGAAAAATTCGGCTTCCAGTAACTCCTGCAGCTAGCTTCGAAACTCCGTCAACTCCTTTGGAGCCATCCGGTAAGGGGCTCTAGATGTCGGCTTAACCCCTTGCACCAGCTCTATCTAGAAATCCTGCTCTCAGTGAGGGGATAGTCCCGACAACTTCTCTGGGAATACGTCAGCAAAGTCCCGCACTACCGGGATACTAGAGATGGAATCCTTGGCCTCGGCCATTTCAAACAACACTTCATATACTTCCTCCCCATGTAGATGGGCCTTGAAGACATGCACGGATGATAACAAGAGAGGGGGAATAGGTCTGATACCTTCAATGACGATGTAGGAATCCCCATGCCTCACGATGATCCTCTTTGAGAGGCAGTCGATCTGGGCATGGTTCTAATATAACCATGGCATGCCCAGGATCAGATCATAGGCTTGCATCCTTAGGATTGTTGCTGGTACTTCGAATTCCTTTGATCTCTGCCTCCATGTTGCAGTGGGCGGAGGTGAATAGATCCGATCCGTCAGGTAGCCGTATCCTCATCATCAAGCCTATGAATCGCTCCACGCCTTCCAGCCCTTCCATGAAGGCTTTCGACACGAACGAGTGTGAAGCACCCGTATCAAACAATGTATAAGCAGGCTTGCCGCTGATAAAGACTATGCTTGGGGTAGTTAAATATCTTAGAAATTTAGTTATGGTTTTTTTCCTAGTCTGTAAATTCTATATCCATGAGTCTAATTATTTAGGAAAGAAATCTTAAAATTTACTGTCGTACCTATGATAACTTGCTCCGGGTTCCGTGGCTGAGCCAGATCCAGTGCATACACTTGCTCCCTCTCCTACCTGTGGTCTCCTCCCTGGTATCCACGTCCTCAGGCACGTCTTTGACCTCCAAAATACTGAGCAGGCGGGGCAGCTGGTGGTGCTGGTAGTGGTGCCCCCTTCATGGGGCAGTTTCTCCGAATATGCCCCACCTGATGACAGTTGAAGCACTCTGGCAGGGGATATGTCATACCCCCGGGTCTCTGCATCTCCCGCATCTGGAGAGGATGAGGGGCCATCACTACTGGTTCCCTCTGCTCCTATCTCACCTCCTGACGAGGCTGGTCCTCTGCTCTTCTCCCATCTCTCCTATCAGTATTGTGGCCTCGTCACTGATAATTTCTAGCTCCCCGGCACTGTTCCTCAGTTGACCGCTTCCGGCCTCGGGTAGTGTGCCAATCTTCCTCGATCCTCTTCGCCATCTCCAATATCCGAGGAATAGGCCCGCTATACACGAACAACAGAGCCTGCCCCAGATCCTCTCGCGGGCCCTTATACAAACTCTTGGTGTATCCTGCCTCATCCAACTGATAAGAATCTGCAAACCGGGCTAGATGATTGAACTCCCGGTAATACTCCACCACAGTCTTGTTACCCTGTCTCAACTGTAAAATCTGACTTCCAGCTAATCTCTGGCCGACTGCGGAACAAAATGCTCCAACAATACAGCCATGAACTCCTCCCATGCAATCTCTGCAACCTCTCTATCAACAAACGTCGTGTCCAATGATGTCTTCCACCATCTCTTGGCATGGGACTCCAAGCAAGAGACAACCAAAGCCACCCTCTCCTCCCATGGGCACCGTATCCCAGTCAGCATCTCATAGATGATATCCAGCCACTCCTCTGTCCGAACAGGCGACTCTGTCCCCAAGTAAGACGGGGGAGAAAGTCCTCGAAAGATACTCAACCAATTGGCCCCCGGGTTTGGCTGCGGAGCCGGAACCTACTGAGCCCTGAAAGACTCAAGTATGGCTATCAGAGTCTGCCCCATCTCCGACTGTAGGAATGGAGTGGGGACAAGGGGAGGTGGTGCAACATTCGAAGTCTGCTGGACTCCGCCCTGTGGTGTAGGCAATTTTGTGGACTGCGTAACAAAATTCATTCGTAAGTAATCGACTCAAACCTAATTAAAGGTGGACAATTTATATGTGATCCCCCATATGGGCACACCACTGCTTCCGCTGCTTAGTTTGTCCCCAAACTAAACTCGCGCAGGGGTGACCCATGGTTTGTGGACTGCTACTTTTCGATCGAGGTCTCCTCTAATACCACTTGTAAGACCCAATTTTTTTCTTTTTAAAACACCAGGGTCTTAGGCCCATAACCGTTGCATTGCGGTGACACCTTCACACCCAGGAAGGTCGCCACTACAAAACGCAGATCCTGCCGGCAAATTCGATCACAACAGTAGCAAAGTAATAAAAGGCAAGTCCACAAACATCACATATATAGTAAATAATCTCCACGAAGGGAGTGCTTATATATATAATAAAAGTGAAGAAAACTTGGGTTCATGCCCAGTACATCAAAATCCTCACTACATATCTCTCATAGCAGAAGCATAACTAAATAACTACTAGCGATCGGGACTCACAGTCCCAGCTATCTGAACTCCGTAACTAGACTATCCCATCTCCAAGCGTGCCGACCTCCGGGCTGCTCCTCTATGGCTAGGCCCACGGTCCCCTAAAATGATGTGGTTCGAAAATCGTTAGTCTTAAAGACTAAGTCCTATCATCCCTCGCCCCTTCCACCATGGCTCCTAGGCACCGAGCGGGGAGGAGGAAAGGAGAGGAAATGAAGGCGGAGAATAACAAATAACAGGTGACGGTGGAACTATTCTAGCAGTTCTATAAGTATGTGCGGCAGTAATAAAAGTAAGAAAGACTGAACAAAGAATAAGTAACCTTAACTTATATGAAAACACATAGGCCAAGGGATATTTTTACAAGGATTCTATCCTATAAAGAGTCCCATACAAATTTATTAGATAGGGTTTCAGTGTTCTAGCAAGCATATATATATCTACCCATTAAACCTTAACTTATAAGCACGCTCGCGCAAACTTATAAACCAAGAGGTCGTTTTGCAGGGTCTATTATATAAAGCGTCCCATACCACTTTATAAAATAGGTGTCAGGGTTATATGCAATGGTTATGCTATGACATGCAATTATGCCATGATGTGAGCATGCAAGTGCAACTCACCCACACGACTCTGTGTACACAGACCTTTTGTTACCCCTTTTTGGAGTCGAAACTCCCAGGATACCTCCGTTATGGCAAACAGAAGCGGTGGGTTGGGCCTCGCCAACATCTAAACCGGTAATTGCACTACCAGTCAGACCTATCGTACGCCTCAACGCTGGTGCACTAAGCGGAGCTCCTGCGTTCTCTTGCCGACTGGCACACCAGACTTTATCTGTCCAAGTGCTAAACCACACTTGCCGAGTCAACGTATTGGCATCGGTGCATCGAACCTCAAATACCGAAGACCCACCACCTTATACTTTATGCACATGCAACTTATGTATCAGCTACCGAGCCAAAGCTTCCCGGACCATCCCGTCCGTCACAATAATCAACCGAGCCAAAGTTCCCTGGGCCAACCTGCCCATTATAAAATCCACCGAGCCTACAGCTCGAGTGACCCATCCTAACATCCCGAGAAATCGAGGTGAGTGAAAGTGAATCCCTATTTATGCAAGTTACTCTTGCAATTCAGTTTTTCCTACAGTTTAGGTTAACTCAGGACTGCCCCCGGCATACCCTGTGAAGGGCTCTCAAAGGGCACTAGGAACTACGATGGGCTGAAGCCCAAAGCTCTCTTTCGCAAGGCACTTATTATTATTGGTTGTTACCCAACTCCCAATCCCTTTAATGTTGTACTGGATCTAACCCTAGAGTATTTTGACTCTTTCTCTCTCTCCACGAGGAAGACGATGTTTCGTCGACCCCGAGCATCTCTTAACACTCGTCAAACCTCTCACTCCTCATCACAACTCCCGATGATGAACTCATTTCACTTACCAGATCAATACACTAACGTCCCGACTCTCTGGGTTCATTTTGCACCATACCATGATTTCTGTAGTTTTACTAAACGCAGACCATCCAAAGCTATATGTTGTACACAATGGGAGGTACTCCAAATTATCATCCAAATTCACTATAATATTTATTCGAGGTCTACCATGACATGATTAGCCTAAATATAGAATTACTTAATATTCCTAATTTAATTAACAATTTATTTAAATTTTCTAAGTAATCCAAAAACCCAAGTTTAAACATGAAGTACCCATTTCAGGCATGCAAATGCTCCAAAAAATTTATGATAAATACAAGATGACTATTTAACAGAAAATCAGAAGTCTCCCAATTTTTCAGTAAGCTTTAACCTCTAAACCTAAATTTAAAATAGAATCTACATTAATCATTTTAAGGAAGCAAGTACTGCCAAAATACTTCTAAAAATTCTGATAAAATCCAAGCATGTATATAATGACCAATAAACACTATAGGTCAAGTTTCATAGTTTTCCAGTGAATAAAGAACTCTAAACTTATTTTTGAATAATAATCCAAATTGGTAAGTTAATGCACTAAGTACAGAAATTATTCATCTAAAATTTTTAATAAAATTTCCACAAGAGCATGTTGACCTAGAATTACTACTGAGCAAGTTTCACAATTTTTCAACAAGTGTGGAGCTCTGAATTCATTAAAGAACATATTTGTATTTTTAAAAGCTTGTGAACAAGGTTCTGAAAATACACATCTAAAAATTATATTAAAATTCAAGGAGATGTATATTGACCTATAACACTCTCTGCTTAATTTTCATAACATTCTATCAAGCAGTGTGATCATAATAATTAGAAGATTATCAAAGGCAATTCCATGTACTATAAAGGATGTATTAAATGCATTGTTCCAAAAATACAAATAAAATAACCAAAGGGCCTTATTGACCCTATGATTATACTACCCAAGTTTATGGCTTTTGATTAAGTTTTGGTGGCCTATCTTGCATTTGTATGGGTTGTGCCCTAAGCTAGTATTAGGGTTTTGAGGGGTATACCCATCTCCAAATCCTCTAAGATTTTTACCAGAGGACTTTAGCTACCCTAGTATCCTCCCTACCAAATTTCAAGTCCATTCAAGGGCATTTGACCACATGCCCTTATCAAACCCCCAAAATCCAAACATAGGGTTTCAACTTGGGTCCTAGGGCAATTAAATCCCAACTCACCCCATATCTAATATGAGGGTGTTATTTGTCATGCCAAACCAGTGGCCCAAATCCCAACCTCTGTTGAGGGGATTTGACCACTCAAACCACAAAGTGCACTTTTGACCTAAATACCCTTTTTATGGCAAGGCTAGGGTTTGCAAAAATTCAATCCAAATCATCTCCAAATGGGATGAAAATTTATCCAAAGCCTTATGATGACCCCAAGGACCACTCACCAAAATTTGGGAGGGTTTGGAGGTCATTAGGTCCCTTAATTAATTTACCATGGGATATTTAAATAATTTCAAAAACTATAGTAAAATTGTCCCCAAAAATTCTCATTTTTGGGAAGGACCTAGGTAATGGTTTGGGTGACTCCCTGTCCAAATTTCAAGTCATTTAGACAAGATATGAAGTGGGGGCACTCATTTTAATCTCTGCCTAGCTCTAGGTATAGACCCCACCAAAATGGGAGCCCTAGTCAAAACAATTGTCCAAATTTACTCAAATCAATTTTAAAATAAAGCAGACCCATAGGACTACAAAATATATGCTGACCACTTTTCTGATTTAGCCTCTATATATTTTTAAAATAATTCACAAGATAACTGAAATGGTGTGACAGATTCATTAAAATGAAAAAAAAACATAATCCTATAGTTTGAACAATAGCCGTGCGCATCTTGACGAAGCTTTGGACGACATCCCGTCATCATCCCCGCGCGCCAATGACCAGGATTTATTCCTCCTGGGCTAATTTCACGCCTCTGCAACAGGCCTCTCAGCCACCTCCATGGTCGGCCACCGCCACCTCCACCTCCATCGAGGTGGTGGCTATCGCCAGGCGGCGGCACAGCCGCCGGAGGGGCGGATTCCGGCGATCCCGACAAGTTAATATTTACGGAAAAACCAGGAGAAAACCTCTCCCGATCGGGATCAATTGAGCCCGATTATTTGCCCTAAACATTCCTATGATCTACCCATAAGAAAAGAGGAAGGGGAGGACCTTATTTGTGGCCTGTGAGCGGGTGGTTTGCTTCCTTGCCATCTCCGGTCGCCGATTTGGGCTTCTCTACAACTTCTACACCAACTCCACTAAAACTAAAATGTAATCGGGGGAAATCTTGCCCTTTCCCTGGCGAATGTTTCTAATGAAGGAATTGGGGAGAGGTGGCTTGTAACTCCCCAATTCATCAAAGCACCATTAATGGCCATAAGGGTGAAATTTAAGTTTCACCCAAATTGAGGGGTTGAGCCACCCCACTGGTCGGCCATCTACTGAAAACTTCGCCCCTGCCTCCAAGGAGTTAAAGCCCCATAAAAGGGAGGGGTTATGGAGCCTCCATGGCCATGATGGTCATTAAGCTATTACTTTCTCTCTCCTCCAAATTAGGGTAACTTCCTCTCCCTCTCTCTCTCCTAGTCACCACATTCTGAATTTGGTGGGCCCAAAATGTGTCTCTCCACCTTCTAGACCAATGGGCCATACTAGTTTGGTCTTAGCCCACTTGGATTGGGCTTGAGCTAGCCATTTAAGCTAGTTTGACCACTTTGACCCATGAGTTGATTTTGGTCAAATTAGCCACTAAGGTTGATCCCAATGGGTCCTTGGTGACCCATGGACCTCACTTAAGGTTTAGGAACACTTAGGTAGGGTAGGTTGGGCATCTTGGAGGTCACCTGCCCCTTAGTTAGAGCACTTTGACCTTTTTAGGGCTAAGGTTGACTTGGGTCAACTTAGCCTCTTTGGTTGACTCTAATGGGTCCCAGGTGACCCTATGGACTACCCAAGGTGTTAAGGGTGTTTTGGTTGGGTTATGGGGTCAAGTTGAAGCCCTAAAGTCAGACCTTAGGTATGATGTTGAGAATGTGTTATAAGCTGACCAAGGTGATTTCCACCTTGGGCCTTGCCCACTTGATCTAGAGCTTCTGATGGTTTTGTCATGACCTAGTCATGACAAAACAAAGACCTAGGGGTCTAGTTATTTGAGGGATGTTACAAGCAGTGTGGTTGCAAAGCACCAAGCACCTCCACCACCGTTAATGGCGACACGATGATCGACAAGGCTTCAGCTACCCAGAAGGTCCACTTCTCCTCCTCTCCCCTTGTGCTAGTATCCTAGATCAATTAGGAGAGAAATCGGGCTCAATTGAGCCCGATCTGGTGAGAAAAAAATGGAGAAATTCTGAAATTTCCATTTAAAATGGTGGTTGCAAGTTCGCCGGAAACAGCCTCTCCGGCGGTCGTGCCGTCGCCCGATGATAGCCACCACCTCGACGAAGGTGGTGGTGGCTGGCCAGGGAGGTGGTAGGGTGGCCGGCGTTTGGCTTAAGAAGAAGCTACGAGACGTTGGCATTTTACGACTCTGTTGGAGAAAATACTATCGTATTAATATTTTAATATAGTGATTAATTATCCTTTAAATCTGCTTTTTATTGCTGTTAAATGTGGCCCTAAGAGGCTGTTTTAGGAAACGTGGTCAGTCACAAAGGTTGTAGGCCTTTGGGTCTAGTTTAATTTAAAATTGGTTTCGACCCATTTGGGTCAGTGGTTTGACCACAACACTCAATATGGTGCAGCCTATACATAGGCTTGACCAGAGACTAAATTGAATGCCCCTACTAAACCAGTCAAGAAAATGCTTTAGAATTTGGACCATAGGCTAATTATACCGACCCCCTCATCATATCCAAAAATGGGAATTTTTGGGGAATATTTTTATATAGTTTTTGTCAAAATTTAATAAATCATGTATGATTTAATTTTAGGGTCGATGGACCTCAAAACTTCCTAATATTTTGGTGGTTGACCATTATGGTCATGACATGACTCTAGTAAAACTTTCATCCCATTTGCTGTTGATTTGATTAGGAATTTGTGTGACCAAAGTTTGGTCTCATGAGGGGAAAATTAGGTCAAAAGCGCACTTGAAGGGTTGTGTGGCCAACCTCATCCAAAAGGTATGGATCTTTGGACACTAATTTACTGTCACATAAAACACCCCCACAAGAGATTCTGGGCTGTTTAGGGTTGAGATGCCCTAAAACCCTAGTGTGAACCCTAGGGTTGAGCTTTGAGCTCAAAGAAGGATATGAGACTATATGTCCTTGGAATGTAATGAAACATGGTAGGTTTGATCCTATGGTGGAAATAAGCCCTATGAATGGATCTTAAAGCTTTAGGAACGTATATTCCCCTTGAAATAGATTATGACCAATTAGGGCACTTTTACTCATGATTTTTATTACTTGATCATATGACCTTGGATGTCCATAAAACTTAGGAAGTGACTTTAAATAGTTGTCACTAATCTCTGGAAATTTTGTTATGAATTATGGTTTAATATTTTTGGTACTTAATTCACAAATTTAGTGTTTGTCCTATTCATCAAGGAATTTATTATGAATTATTTACTCATTTAAAAGTTATAAAATTTGGGCAGACGACTTTGTAGGGCAACAATAAGCTCTGGGAAACTTTATAAAATTATTGGAAGTCTTTTTATATAAGTTGCTTCACAAGGTGCCTTATGTAGAATATATTTAAATGATTTATTTAGGTAATCAAATTTACCTAGAAAATTGTGATTTTTGGTCAATAGACTTTACTGATCACTTTAGAGATCTGGTAATATTTCTATAATTTTTGGATAATTAAGTTTTTTATTCCCTGTTCTGCCATATCGTTGTGGTTATTTAGTCAATAATTAGTTTGGAAGTTAAAAACTTTTTGAAAAATTGTGAAATTCTGTAATTACAGTTATTTTGATGTTATACTTTTATCATAATTTTGTTAAGGTCATATCATGTCATAAAATTATACTTGGTGTTCAAAAGCACAGTTGGCCTGATTTTGAAGAAAATTAAATAAATGCCAATAAATTAGGAAAAATATTATCTTCTGGATTTAATCTTAAAATATCATTATTGACCCCCAGTAATAATCTTAGGTCATTTGGATGAATATTTGAAGGGGTCACCATTCATTAGGTCTGAACATAGTTAAATCATAGAATTAAGAAATCATGTGAACCTTGGTATGGGATAAAGGAGTCAGTCGGTGGACTTAATCGGGGGAGTATGAATGAGGTCACCAATGGAAGTCAGTTGTGAGAGCCTAGTTGACTAGGGAAAGGTTGTGTTCGGGATCGACGATGGATCATCTTTCCCTTCGAGAAAGTCTAAATACACTAAGGGTTATATCAAGTGTAAGATCAGTAGAGTCGGGACATGGGTAGATACCAACAATAATAAGAACCTTGCTAAAGGGAGCTTTGGGCTTCAGTCCATCATATTTCCTAGTGCCCTCGAGAGCCATTCACAAGGAATGCCCTAGGCAGTCCAAGGTTAACCCTAAACTGTAAGATTAAACTATTTTGCAAGATATAACTCTAATAATCCACCTACAATCACCTCGCAGTCACAAGAGGCTAGTTTGCTTTAGTCTCACGTGCGGTAGGCTCAGCGGTGGTAGGTATGGACTGGTTAGTCCGGGGTGTCAGTGGCTCGGATGGTTGTTGTGACGGACGGGTTAGTCCGGGGAGCCGATCCCTCAAAGATTCATATTTATCATAATTGCATGTGCATAAAGGTGGTGGGTCATCGGTATTAGACATTCGTTTGCACCGACATCGATACATTGACTCGACAAGTGTGGTTTTCACTTAACCAAGGAAATAACTGGTGGATTTGCCAAAAGGGTACGCAGGGGATCCGCGGTTGTGTTCTTCGCGTCGAGGCATACGAAGGTATAGGTTAGGTAGTGCAAATGCCAATCTATTGGTGGGGTGGCATAACCCACAGACTCCGTTTGCCACTACGGGAGGCACTTGATAGTTGATGAGTACAATTATGATAGATTTTGACTATCATAATTGTAATCATGTCCACTGTTTTCTACCTCTTTACTCAAGTAATTGTGCAAAATAGTTGAGAATGGGTATTGTCATGAATAGTAGAGCATAAGTTAGAGTTTTTACTATTTTATGTATTGAACTCCCCACTTACTACGTCATTTTTCTAATGTAGGTACGACTAATCAGTGGAACTAAAAGTCTTGGAGCAAACAGGGGAGTTGACGGGACTAGGAGGGGTGATCAAAGCAGAAGAATTGGTCGAACATGGGTAGGAACACGCCTGTGTGCCTACCCATGTTCTATCCTAGCTGGAACTATTTGTCCACACGGGTTTGAACACGCCAGTGTGTCCAGACCATGTCCTTCTCGGGACAAGTTGAAGAATTAAATTCGGCCTACCGTGTCCGAAGAACATGAAGAACAACACGGCCGTGTTCTCCAACACGGCCGTGTCAGTACCCGTGTCATCCAACACGGCCCATGACCAAACACGTCTGCTCTTGTGGAACTGCCTTGGAACTGCCGACACGGCCTGCAACACGGCCGTGTCGGAACCCGTGTTCGACCATGTTTGCTATGAGACTATAAAAACCTGGAGAAAAATTTTATTCGGGACTTTTGATCAATTTTGTTTGGAGATTTTCTGGAGAACGAAAGTGGAGCACCCAAGAGAAGGAAGGCTTGAAGGAGATATTCGTATGCATTTATTCTTCAATTTATCTCATTTAATCTTGTATCTCTCTTGGTAATCCAACTTTATTTATCTTTTAATTTTCATGAACAATGTGTTTGAACAAATTAGTAATCATGTATCTTCTTGTTTTAATCAATTTCATGGTATTTTGTTCTATATGGGTTTACAAACATTGAGGATTATCCTTGTTATGAATGATTATTTACTTTTACATGAATTCCAAATGTCTAGATTGAAAATTGGATTCTTTGGATGATGGTTAAATCTTCATATTTATGTGTTAATTCTCTTTGTAATCTAAAATTCATGATCGAGAGATATGTTTCTTGGAAAATTAGAATACGAAATAATGGAATTATGGTATTTTAGAGATAAAGTTCCATGAATCTATGTAGTAGATAGGGTATTTCATTCAATGCAAATTTGAGTATTGTAAATTATTCGAGAGAAGATTTACTTAACTTAGATTTAAATTTCAAATTGCTCGAGAGAGAATTTGATAATTAGTTTAACCCTTTACAATACAATGAATTTGATAGTTTTGTTATTTCATGATTACATAAAATGATGATGTTCATTGAACGCCTTTAACTTTCGACTTGAAATTATTTTTGTAACTCTCCAATACAATTTTTTATCCAAGTAGTCATAATTAGGATTAATCTATGTTAGAACGCACTTTTAAATTTAGGTATGATAATAGAGTGAGAGTGAGTACAAGTAGTTGAAAGGACCCTGTGGAATACGATACGAGATTTAAGCTTCTCTTATACTATGATTGATAGGTGCACTTGCCTGAAAGATAATTCAATCTAGCTTATGCCCATCTACATAGTTATGATAAAACGTAGAATGACTCCGCATCAAGGTTAGGCTTAGTGAAATGTTCATCAAGTTTTTGGCGCCGTTGCCGGGGAACCCTTTTTAATATTTTGAAAGCTTTAACTCTATTAATCTACCATTTTTGTTTACTAATAAATATATGTAACATAGTTTATAGTATAATTATATTATTTAATCTCTGTTTTGTAGTCTGTTAGTCTATGACCAGGGCAAGAAATTCTGGGCTTGAACCATTTCAATCTGATCTAGAACGACTTATTCATACCACCAATCAAAGAGACGTGGGTATTAACACCACAGATATTGTAAACGAACTGTTAGAAGAAGAAACAGTGAATCAAGGAGAACACCATCCTGAAGATTTAGATATCATGGCAAACCAAAATGAGCAAACCATGTCTGACTTTGCTAGACCCAATCTCCAAGGAACTGGGTCAAGCATTGTTCGACCTCCCATTCCAACCAATAATTTCGAACTGAAGCCGAGCGTGATACAAATGGTCCAACAATATGTTCAATATGATGGCTTACAAGACGAGGACCCCAATACACACTTAGCCGGATTCCTAGAGATATGTGATACTTTCAAGATTAATGGTGTCTCCAACGATGCCATTCGATTAAGATTGTTCCCATTCTCATTAAGGCATAAGGCAAAGAAGTGGCTCAATTCGTTACCTAGAGGGTCCATTACTACTTGGGACATGATGGTTGAGAAGTTTTTGATGAAGTATTTTCCACCGCAAAGACTGCAAAGTTAAGGAACGACATCTCTACGTATGTTCAATTGGAGGCTGAATCATTGTACGATACTTGGGAACGATTCAAAGAATTATTAAGGAGATGCCCCCATCATGCCTTACCTTCTTGGCTTCAGATTCAGACCTTCTACAATGGTCTAAATCTAGCCACCAGGCAGATGATTGATGCGGCTAGTGGAGGCACCTTGAACAATAAGACACCTGAGGCAGCCCAGCAGTTGATAGAAGAAATGGCAATGAATAGCTACCAATGGACTACCGTGCGGCCAAAGTCTACTAAGCCTGCTGGAATGTATGAAGTGGATGCCGTAACAGCCTTAGCAATTCAAGTGGAGAAGCTCCATCAAAAGATGGACAACCTTTCTTTAGCTACGCCCCCCATGGTACCTCAACAATGGGACCCTTCCCTTGTTGGAATACCTAGTGGTGAACCTCAAGTGCAAGAACATGTAGACTACATGGGTAATAATCCCAGACCACCTTTCAATCCTGCAAATAACCCATATATTTTTACATACAATCAAGGATGGAGGAACCACCCCAATTTGTAACATCCCAATGTTACTTCTAGACCCTTAACTTAGATTGGGTTAGTCATGGGGTGGGTGTTAGGAATAAGCTAGGTTTGACCCTAGATAGTGGGTTGTAGCCATGTGGGGCCCACCATGGGGCCAAAGTCAAATTAGGTCAACTAGCCTAAACAGAACCCTAGCCACACCATGACCCCACCATGATGCCCTAGCCCTAAATACAATCTAAGTGGACCCTAAGGTAGGCCATGGGGTCAACCAGTTGACCCATGATGGGTCAAGTCAACACCTTTGACCTAAAATAGTGAAAATGGTGCCCTAGCCCAATTCACTGGGTTGGGTCCACCCAAATCAACCCAAATTCATCATGTGGGTCTAAAGTGACCCTATAAACCCTAGGGGAGAGAAAAATAGGGTCTTGCAATAGTACTTTTGGGAGAACACTTAGGAGAGAGAAAAGAGGAGGAGTAGGAGAGAGAAGATGCTAAGAAAGGGGTTTGGACCATTTGGGCTCATCCCACCAACCCATGATGGGTTGGCTGACCATGCATGGGTATTAGGAGGTGTAGGACCCCCACCATGCAGCCTTGGTCAAGCCTAAACCCAACCCAAGCCCAATATAGCCTATTCCACTTGTAGAACCAATTCCTCTCTCTCCACTCACCTAACTCAGCCCTAACCTTGGCAACCCGACCCATTAAGGCTTAGTCAACCCACTTGGACCAGTGGGCCCACTCCCAAGCAACATAGCCGGCCAAACCCTCCAACCCGAGCCCTCCTTGGTGAATCCGCCCCTACCTAGGTGAAGTCGCCCTTCCCTCTTAACTCAGCCCCCAAACCGCCTATCCCCCTCATTCCCACTCATTCCACCCCTCAGAGAGAGAGAGAAAACAAAAGCCAGCTGCTGCCATGGCCAACAGAGGAGGAAATCGCCGGAGCTTGCATGCCATGGGAAACCGCCGCCACCCTCAGCCACAACCGCCGCCGTTGGTCCGTATCCCTTCCTCTCTTACTGTGCTAGTATCCTAGATCCTCTAGGCTAGAGGTCGAGCTCAAACGAGCTCGACAATAGGGATTCAAAAGCTTGAAAATCCTGTAAAAATGGCGTATTTCTGGGTTTTTTCGGCTTGGTTGCGCCGCCGCCGTCCGCCGCCCAGCCGCCGGCCAGCTCAAGCCCCGACCACCGTGAGGCCGGGGGAGTACTTGGCCGGAGGTCCCGCCGCCGGTGATGCCGGGAACGGCCCCGCAAACCTTCCTGTGTCAGGTTGGCCTGCATGCAGTGCATGGAGAAGAAGACCCAGCCGCCGTTAGATGTTCTTTAAGATTCGTGCAGCTATTTCAATTAAATCCTGTATATTATCATATGAACAGTATATCAATCTGTCACACTTTTACTGTGACTTTGCATGTTGTTTATGAGGTACTTAGAGGCCCCACCTTAGGATGTACCCTGAATGAAACATTTAGGTAGATGAGTTAACTTTAAAATGCCACAGAAATCATAGGTTTTGGACCAGTAGGCTGCCCTGTAGGGCTGTTTTGCTAGGGACTGCCCCCTAACTAGGGCAGAAACTAAAACTGATGCCCTGCTCAAACCCTAAGTCCAAATGGACTGAGATTTTGGGCATGTGGCTTATTTAGTCAAATCTAGGTTCTCCCCAAAAATCAGAATTTTTGGGGAACATTTTGCTATAGTTTTTACAAAATACCCAAAAGTAAATAAATGTGATTTTTGGAGATTCTCCAACTCCAATTGACCCCAAATTTTGGTGGCACCCTCTCATGGGTATATTAGACCCATGGTTAAAATTTGGGCTAAATAGACTCACTGCATGATGAGGAATCTCACTTGCAAGTTGTAAAAATAGGCTTAGGCTTGGCTGCAAATAGTAATTTGGCAGAATTTTAAATGGCTGCCCAAGCCAAACCAGAAGCCCCCATGACCTTAGATTTTGGTCAGAGGTATAATTAGGGCACATTTAGGCCCTGCCCAAAAATGGGCTTGATTGGAAAATAAAATATGAGGAAATTACCAAAATACCCCTAGGGCTTAACTAGGTGATTCTTGGAGTTAGCTAACTCCAAATGGCCCCAAATTTTGGTGGCTCATCCTTAGGGTATCATTGGTGCCTGGTAGAAATTTCAGAGCAATTGGACCACTGCATGATGGTTAATCCATGTACATGTGTTGGCTAATTTAGGCCTTGGTGTGCAATTAGCAAGAAATTGTATATTGTGTATTTAGCCTAGCTGAGGCACACAAAAACCATGGAATGAATTACAGTGATTCATTAGGGCATGTTTCACCCCTAGAATTATTTTTGGGACTTTTGGAATCAAAAATACCACTTATTGGAATTTTTCAAATTATAGGCCTTTTTGGAAAATAAATGGGAAAAATAGAATTTGGCTATAGAAAACTTTCAAATTCAGCCAAGTCAAAGTATGGTGTCTTATTTGACTTAGGAAAATTTTAGACCTCTGTTTGGAAATTATTGGAACAAAAACCTTGAAATTAGTATTTTACCCCTTTTGTATTTATTTATGAATTGGTGGAATTACATGTGGGGAAATTGTAAAAATATTTCTATTGATGTATAATAGCAATATTAGTGTTGCATATTTATTTCAGAATTTTTGTACACACTGATAATTATTAAGGTAGGAAAATGGCATTTTGGTAAATAATTAGGAATGAATTTTGGTTAGACCATTACACGGTGAAAATAAATGAAACTCTGCCATTAGTTATAAAATAGTAATATGAATGCTTAGTAATTTTCCTGGAATTTTGGTGAATATAATTCTTGTACTTTATTTGGAAAATGACACTTGTGTAGGAATTTTATTAATTATGGGATAAATAGATATAATAAAAGGAAAATTATGAAATCTTCTAGACAGTAATATTTTAATCATATGCAACTCAGGAAAATTTCCATAAGTCAGAAGATTTTAATTGATGATACTTCATGTGTAAAATGACCTAGGGAATAATTCTAAAAGATTTAATTAAAGGCCTTAATGACCTAGGAAAATTATAAAAATCAACACACTCATTTTATTAGTCCATACCACCCTAGGATAAATACTTGGGGTCAGTTGGATCAAGAATTTAGAAGTTCGATTTCAGGGTGGCAATAGGTCATGGGGTGCGCTTAGTAAAGAGTAGGCTGGACTACAGGTCGCAAGGAGATGAATCAACAACTGAGTTAGAGTTTAAGTTCGGAAGTATAACCCTGGGTGGCAGATGCATTCTAGAGACGAGAGTAATAGTGCAACATTAGTCATGCCTAGGTAGAGTTGACGGAAGACCGTCACTCCTTAACCCATACCTTAAATCACTAGGTCACTCTATGTAACAGGAAGAGAAAAGGGAGTTCAGGGTAGGCAACAACTAAAATAAATATCCTTGAGAAAGGGAGCTTTGGGATTCAGCCCATCGTAGCTCCTAGTGCCCCTGAGAGCCCTTCACCGGGAATACCTTGGGCAGTCCTGGATTAACCTTAAGATTCTAAGTATGATAAACTGTAGACAAGAGTAGTCTATATAGGTTAGGTGAACTGGACATGTGCTCACTCGTGCCGGTTGGAGGGACTTGGAGTCTTTGACTACTTGCTCACCCGTGCAGAGTTGGAGGATGAGATTGGTTTCATATATACTCACCCAGGCAGGGTTGGAGGTTTTGTAGCACATTCTCACCCGTGACGGGTTGGAGAGTTTTGGGACTGGATAGTCCTTGGAGCTGGAGGCTCGATATATATATAATACTTGCATGTGCATATACTAGTGGCGGGCCATGCGGTACTGGCCGGTCGTCACACCGACGGCAGTACGGTGGACCAGGCGGGTGCGAGGGTTAGATGGGCCAGTAGGTTGTTTTCACTGGAGTCTGGAGGACTTTTCCTAATAACGCGCACCCGGCCCAACAAGACTGACAGGTAGTCAGCAAAGTGGTACGCAGAGGCTCTAGAGTGCACTGGCGGTGTACAGAGGCGTACAAGAGAGGTCTATGCCTAGTAGTGTGTATACCCCTAGAAGGCGGAGACGCCCGCTCCGCTGCTGCCGTAGCCACAACGGTGGTACCTGAGAGTAATGCTAGCTCTCGAAAAGTGGGAACTAAAGGTCTGTGATCACGGAGTCGTGTGTGTGTGTTGCACTGCATGTTCATATCATACCCACCATATAGTTGCATAACATTAATCTGCATACCAACCTAAGACACCTAATGTATAAGTGGTATGGGACGCTTATACATTAGGACCTGCTATACGAACCCTTATCCTATAAGCCTGATTGGGCATTTTATAGGTTAAGGTTATTTTTTCCTTTATAAATATGCTTGTAACTCTGACACCCCATTGTATAAATGGTATGGGACATTCTATACAATGGGAGTCTTGCAAAAGATCCCTTGCTTATGCGTACCCGCATAAGTGGAGGTTACATTTCATTATTTTCTTGATTATATACCCTGTTAGATTCCTGTCACTTGCTCTCTTTTACCACCCCTTGTTGTCCTCTGCTTCATCCTCCCGCACGGTGCCTAGGAGTTGCAGGAGGAGGTGCTGAGGATACGACTTAGTCTGTTTGACTAATGGTCGTTGACCTTACTATTTTAGGAGCTCGAAGAGGTGATCCAGCACGTCGAGGAGGCATGGCTGAGGAGCAGATACCGGCTACTACTACTGGAGCACATGTTCAGGTGCGATGATTTGAGATGATAGATTCCGCTGCTGTATGTGAGAGTGAGAGTGATCATGATGTACTGGGCATAAGCCCTATTTACTTATATTTGTTGTACTCATTGCGGGCTGATGTTTCATTCTCTTTTGATATATATATGTGGTGTGGCTGTGGACTTTTTCTGCGTTTACACTGATATTATGCTTTTATTCTCATATTGGCCGACAGGTTTTGATCGTTCTAGCCGGCAGAATCGGCGTCTTGCGGTGACGACTAACCCGAGCGTTAGTGTCACCGTAAGGCGGCGGTTCTGGGCATATGATCCAGGTTAGCCTCGGGATGAGGAACAGGATCTTACAAACTTTCACTTGAACACACGATCAATGGAAACCACAGTCCACACAAACACCCATGTATTTGCGGACAAACAACAGCAAGCAATGGTTGTGCCAAGTGTAAACCACAATGAACACAGTCCATTGCAAAGTTTCAGGCAAATTTTGACAATGTTACCTTCCGCAATCCAGGAGGGT